>JAHREE010000438.1:3153929-3194394 GCA_033628505.1 Tringa tobata
AAACCACTTGTCTCCAATCAGGGTCTTTACCCAGCAATCCACATAAACACACGCTTAACTTGGAATGCTGGATAGAGTCCTTCTATACTTAAATTTCGTTTAAGTCCCTTGCTGGACCTGGGCCTGACTGCATAAGAGAAATATCATCTCTGCTTTTTTAGGACATTCTCCCCTTTCCTTCATGGAACCCTCCCGGAGCTTTGAGAAGCAGAAGGGAGATTGTACAGTTAGGGCTGGTCTGGTCTCATCTCAGATGTTCGATTATATCAATTCCTCCTTCGTATGTCAGTAAATACCATTTCCTTTGACCCTAGAAATCTGATTTAAAAGCAAAGACTTTTTGCCAGGGTGCTTGGCAGCATGCAAGACCCCTCCTGCAGAGCCAGCTCCATCAGCAGTTGGACCAGATGATCGTTGCAGGTCTTTTCCAACTGAACTATTCGATTCTGTCACATCATGTGTATTGAGTCATCTGTGTATGCTCTGTAGAATCAAAACCATGAAAGCAAGTGCTTCGAAATCAATGCCAGGACTCCCGTTGATTTCCCTTGTCTTGCCATTGTGCTTTCACAGTTGGAAAAGGGGGCTGATGTATCAGATGTATTACCATTACGGGAGGTTATGATTGGGATTCATGGAGTAGCACTGAGATTTTGGGGTGAAAAGAAAGGAGGCTTGAGTGGAAGGAAGGCAGAGGTATATTAGGGGAAGACCAGCCCATTGTATAGAGATGTTCCTTCTGTTGGGGCTTTAGGGTTTTCTTTTTCGTTTTTTTTTCTTTTGTTTTCTTTTTTATTCTACTTTAGATCTGCAAGCTTGTGCACTGTGGGTGCGTGACTATTTTAGTGTGAAACGTGTTTTTGTCATAGTATTGAAATAATAAAAGCTTCAACATAGTTTGGATGTGGAAGGTGTAGCGATAGTTCAGATTTGAAAAAAATATATATTCAGGAAAAAAAAAGAGAACAACTCTTAAGAGGAACAGAAACCTTGAAATGAAAAATCAGACTGAGCTGACTATGGCATCCATTCCATTGCGCTAAGGCGATGACCAGAAGGATGATGGGGGTTGGGTAGACTGCAGTTTGGCTCAGGTAAGTTGAGCCACTTTTATCGGTGTATTCTTATAAGTATGCAGTCTTTTACAGCAGCATCACATAATTTCAAACTGTGAAAAATAATAGTCTTGTCATTTGCTAAGTGTGGGGGGTTTTGCATTTTTTCCTTAGCTCCTGGGATGCAAATGGAGGATGACTGGATTTGTAGGCATAGACACTCATGCAATACCCATCCTGAGCAGGATATCGGGGCAGGATGTGTCCTCACTTCAAAGCCTTGTGTCAAATTCGGCCTTTGCATGACCCATCACAGCGGTGTCAATATAACTATGGGGAAGTGTGGTCCACGGTCCATAGGATTTTTTTTCTAAGGATTCAATCCATATAAATGCAGCAAAAAAAAATGCTACCATGGTCTGTCTGTGGTTGGGGAGAGTCCTTGGGGCAGCAGAGGACTAATGGTCAGGCGGTGTGTACCTCCATTCCTGTGGATGAGCACAACTATTTGTTCCTCGTTTCTGCAAAGTTTTTGACTGCTTTTGTCATCTCTATGTTATACCTCCTGAGTTCTAACTCACTGAGAGCTCAGCAACTGATAGGAAACAAATGCTGTATATGCTAACAACCAGAAACATGTCCAGTGAAACTGGCCAGCACCTGTTGGGTGAAAATTGGAGTGACTATCACCTGGACTGGCGTTTCTGTCCTAAAAGGTAACCAACTCAATGCCCGATCCAACGCCCAGCTGCATCATTAGAAAATACCCTTCTGAATGCATTGGGTTTATGTTGAGATCCATGGAGTGAGCACCATTCCAAGGCAGAAGTGAACCCTGTGACTGCCTGAACACTAGGAGTGTCTATCCAACTCCTTTTTGATGCCCTCATGACACCTCCCAATACGCATAGATTAATTCGTAGGGTTGTTTTATACTCGCCCTCAGTGGAGAATAATTTCTTCTAATTTGGAAGTATCCCATTTCCAAGATAGCTTAGGCTTTACTGCTTTTACTTAAACCTTTGAAGAGGGACCAACCTGATGCCATTTACGCTGTATATGTTTATATATGTATCCATGCCATACATATATATCTATATGGCAATGCAGACCGATCAGCTTCTAGTTGTGGAGTGATTACATTTCATGCTGCACCATACGTAAAGATGATAATAGTGCATCCAGTTGTTCAGCTTTTAGAGTGGAGTTTTATTTTCACACTTTTCTATGGAGCCTTCAAACCCCAGATTTTCACACTAGGCTGTTTTGATAGTTGTTCTCAGACCCTCCATTGACATCCTTACCCAGCATTCCCTACTTTTGGGGGCCTTGATCTTGTTAAAAAAACAAAAAAACAAAAAATCTTTTTACCAAGTGAAACATCGATTCCACCTTTATTCCCATTCTCACTGGTGTAAATACTGATACTAACTGAGGATTTTGACTTTGCATTCTGTCAGAATACTGTGTTCAAATAAAAATTACAAAAAAAAAAAAAAAGCTCCTGCGTACAGTCTGCCCTTCTTTAGATGCTCTGCTCGGTCCTATGTGCAGGTGTGGATTGCCACGTCTGCATTTGCATGTGAGCTTAACGTGGAGTGAGCAGTCCCGTTTTGGCGTGGCCACAGCCTGGGTTAGGCATCTGTCCAGGGCTTCAGGTTATAGGCAAGCAGGAATGGCAACTGTCTGCACAGGGATGTTAGCGAAGCTCATGGTTGAAGCTGGTGCATCTCTAAAGGGTGGCAGTGGGGTACTGTAGCCTTTCCAGGCTTCAGATGCGCAGAAAGAACAGCTGCCAGCACCCGATTTCACTGACAGGCTCTTCCAAAGTGCTGAGTGTCACAACAAGGAGAATTTTTAGTTTGTTTCTCTGTCCCACTGTAGATAATTCCCTTGAGATAACGAACACAAATGCAGTTTCATGTCCACTGAGAATCAGGGATGGCTGGATTTCCCATGAAAAGGTGCTCCTCTGTTCAATGGCTTTAAAAGTGTTGGCTTTAAAAGGTGTCCTTAACTCATCCTGAATTAGGTGCCTGAACTTGATTAGTATGTGATGAATCAAATTAAATTTAATTCTGTCCTAAGCATTGATCTCCCAGGACACGGAAGGGGAAATGAGAGCTCTGATATGTATCAATACTTGGGTGCCAGAACTGTTCACAGAAAAAGAAGAAAGTAAATGTATTGAGCTAAAGTACTTGTTATCCGAAGAGGATAACCTCCTTTCTGCTGCCTCTCCAGCACTTTGCCCTTTATTCTTGACTGCTATTTACACTAAGACAGTAACTCTTATTTTCCACAGCTGCATTATTATCTTCATCCTGTCCACAGAGGTTCAGGTCCTGCAGGCTTCTCTTCATGTGTCTCTGGCTCACTGGTGCAGCTTACAGTCACCTCACTGCTGGAGGCACTGGCACGTCAGAGACCCTCCAGCAGCACAGCTCCCTGGCTGCTGCCCACACTGTAAGTTACCTTATAGGAACACGTGAACAGCATTGGGAGGGAGCCGCAGCTTTCCATGCAGCGCTAGCAAAATTATGCTTTTTCTTCTGTAGCCTGCCTGCAGAGCCTGATGGACGGGAGAAATAAACGAAGGATCTGATGGCAGAATGAAATACAGCTTCTGGTATGGAGAAAGGGAAGCTGAACGGGAGGATCCAAAGTAAAGATGCAGGTAAAGATTTTGACGCAGCTGTCTTGGAGTAAAGGCAGGATCTGACGATAGAGATGCTGCATCTTTAAGATTAAAGGCTTTGCTCTCCAGGCCACCGAGCAAAGGGAAAAGACTGCAAAGCCGGGAGTGCACTGGAGGCTGAACTGCAGCAGCCAGTCCACCTGATGTGAGGGGAGACACTACAGAACAGCGCGTGCTCCGTTTTCCACCCATTTGGAGGGAGTTAATCTGTGCAGATTCACGGCCCTTGGAGAGAACCTCTCCGACTGCCCCTCCCTTGTCTCCATCAAGCCTCTCACGATGCCATTGCGGCAGAGGCAGGAGCATAGTCAGTCTCCCTCCACCACTGCACAGTCTTTTAATGAACCAACAAGCCGAGCTCTTTCTACTGTGTGTGGTTTACTTGTAACAGTTTTTATTCTCTTAGACTTCAAGTTCATCCTCACACCTCAAGTGTAGCTTTATTCCCCAAATGAAAGCCACGCTGCTAAGCATCCCAGTGACACAGCCATTACCTCCTGAGTATCTATAATTGGGCACCACAGACACTGATTTGAAACAGCTTCATTAGAGGAAAAAACCCCACCTTTGGGATGGAGGCTTAGCTGATCAAGAGCAGAACTGTCTTGCAGCGAAAAGAGAGAAAGGAGCTATTTTGTTTCAGCGCATGAGGAATGGGGAAAGGAATCTTCTGGCAGTTCCTACAGCAAAGGAGGGTTTGGAAGGGACAGGAGATCCCGGCTGCCTGTTCAGTCAGGCAGCTCAGTGCCTTGTTAGCACACATTGCTCAGGAATGCATTTCTCCTTCTGGGAAGTGTGGTAGGACATTGAAGAGGAGGCAGATGAACGTGGCTGCGGTTTGTAACTTCACAGTGAGATTTCTAATTTCATGCCCAGCAGACACCAGCGTGGCCTGCTCTTCTTGGTATCCCTTGCCTTAGGCAACGCTGCCGCTTTGAGACTTGCCAGGTCCCCCCCTGTCCCCCCTCCGCCTCTGTTTCTCACCTTTCTCTCTTAAAACGGCTGGGTTATTATGTGTCTGGAATTAAAATAGCCTGGCAGTGCAGCAGGGACTCACTGATGCTGTGACTCCCATTGGTGGCTGACAGCTTCCATTAACTGCCACCTCTAATCTTCTGGCTTTGAAAACGTATCCCTAGAGCATCTCCCAAGAGTGGTGACAAGGACCCATCTGGCTGTTGGTGCCACTTATGTGCATGTCCATGTCCTGACAGGGACATGCTTTGTGTGAAGTGCTAGCATGAGGGGAAAATGGATGTTCATCGATACTGCTCTGAACCACAAGTGTGACACATCCCAGCAGGGCCACACAGTGCAAAGGAGGGCTAGGATTCTCTTGCAAGGGTGACTGGCCATCAGAGCCTGAAGAGGTTGAAAGACACGTCCCTCAACTATTGTATGTGCTGCTAGAGATCAGCCAGCCCCTGTGCTTCCTGTTCTGCGGCTTCATCCATCCGGACAGACAGCATGGCTGGGTGGGCAGCTCGGATTTGGCAGCACTCGCAGGGCACAAGGCTGGCTGGCAGGAGCACGGAGGCTGATTTGGGGACACAAGCAGCAAAGCAGGAAAAGGCCTGAAATCACAGCTTTGTTCGCAGCTGGCCAGCTGCTTTTTGTGCTGGAGGATGGTGCCACCCTCTGGCTGTCTTGCTGGTGACAGGCTGCATGTCCCATCCCGGGAAGGGCTGCCCTGGCTGCCACGAAGCCTCCCTGGCCACCAGAACCCTCCAGACGCTGCAACCTACTGGGACCTACCTCCGAGGAACACACCACCTTGTTTGGAGGATACCTCTGTACTGTCAAGTGGTCGCTTCTCAGACGCTGCTGAGACCCTCTGATGCCATTAATGGGAAGAAGTGCCCATTTTGAATGAGGGTTTAACCCTCAGCAAACTCTGGTCTTTCTCCTTCCTAATCAAAAATTGTTTGAGACAGCCTCAGTCTTTAAAGGATATCTTAAAAAAAAAAAAATCCAGTTCTGGTATAAAAATCAGGGCAATAGGGGCTAGAACCATTGGTTGTGGATGAGTGTTCACGTTTCTTCTTTCAGGTTTCCTCTCCCAGTCGGTGGGTCTGCTAAAATTCAGCTAAGCTAATCTTTATATTAACCAAAGTCATCCCTTTCACTGATTTTTTGCCCATGCTACCCCATTCCTGTCCTCTGTTTATGAACGTAAGATGACTGCAAGCTTTAAAAAAAAGCCAGATGATTTTCATCTGGATCTGAAATGCTTTTCAGAGAAATGACAGGCCAGTGCCTGGGCTGATGTGTTCCCTGCTGCGAGGTGCCAGTGGGGCAGCTTATCTCCTGGCTCTGACGAATCAAACCCAGATGTGGGTATTGATAAAAAAAAAAGCAGGGGGGAGGGGCAGCAGATCTCGCTTCTGTTTTGCATTTGTTCAGGCTGCAAGGCAAGGGCTGACCTCTTTAGCAGAGGAAAAGGAGCACATTCAGCTCAGCAACTGGTGATGCATTTCTCTAATTTATCAAGCCAAAAATTAAGCAAGGAAAGACAGGATGAAGGTAGCTGCCCTCCACCAGCTCTGGACTAGGAGCCTCTCTGCTGTGCTATAGATACTTCTCCACGGGCCACCTAGAAGGCCTTTGCTAGGGGGGCCCTCTGTAGCCCCCCTCAGCCATTCCACTGCAGTAGAAAGATAACCAGTGCTTGCCATCAAAGGGATTTTATCTAGGAGTGATGGCAAGGAAGAAAAGCCGCTGCCTGCTTAATGCTCTGACGTACATTGCAAAGGTAAAAGCATCCTTTTCCCCTATAGTAGCATAGCTCTAAAAAAGCATTCAAAGGAAATCTGCAAAAAGAGGAGGTAGGGATGTCCTTTATGTAGCTCTGTACCAATGCTAACGCTTTCCCTCTTATCTGCGCTCTTACCGCTCCCCGGGCCGCGAAATGGCGGCCACCGAGGCACCGCCCCTTCGTTTGCATAACCACGCCCCCGCCCCTCCCTCTGACGCTGCGTCAAGAGCGTGGCCGGCCGGCATCGTCTCCACGGCAACGGCGGGGCCGCCGCGCTTCTTTCGGCTCGGCGGGTTCCCCCCTCCGGCCGGTGTCCCCGCGGCCATGCTGGCCGACCGGGAGCAGGAGGAGGATTTCCAGCGGTTCCTCCGCCGTGTGGACGATGTCGGTAAGCGTGCTGTGGGGCCGGGACGGGGCTGGCCGCCCCTGGCCGGGCACGGGGCAATGTGGAAGGCCGGGGGCCGTGGGACATCCCCGTTTTCTTCAGTTAGGGCGCTAGGGGCAGAATGGAAAAGGGGGCGGGTAACGGGAAGGCAGAAAAGGAATGGAAAAGAGGAAAACTCCCGCTCCGAGTTTGTTTTGTGTGGAGTCTCATGAGCTCAGGTGCGGTCAGGCTTTGCAGGTGCCACGAGTTGCTTTCTAAACCTGGGAATTTTTCTAACGCAGAAGCTATGGGTAGCTCTTGGAAGTGAGATGAAGTAGTATTTGTAAATGTTTCCATTTATAAAGGCTATCCTGGTCGCCGGTGCCTTCAAAAGCATATGTCATTAGAGGTGCAACTGAACTCCTTGTCCTTCCAGGATCACTGAGTCATGTGCATATATCTCTTTTTTTCTCTTTTTAGCCAACTTAGTGCAAAGCTTGAATTCCACAGACCTAGATGTCAAGGAAAAAGCCATCGCTGAGGCAGAGAAAAGACTCCATGAGCAAGAAAAGAGCAAGGAGGAAGAAAGCAAGACTCAGGTGAACAGAACAGTCATCAACACCCGAGCTTCAGTAAGAGTTTTTTTTTCCCTTGAAAGTTAGAGCAGTTTAGGTCTTTTAAATAATACTAAGTCACATTCTTTGTCCAGGGGAAAAAAATCTTGAACGAACCTTACAAGTATGTTCTGAATTTGATTTCGTTTCTTTCACTAGTTATCTTACTGGGTTATCATACTCGATGACATACTGTCTTTGCCTTAAGACTACTAATAACACAGAATTGGATTTTTTCCAGTTGTACGTAAGCACTGAGTTGCCGTAACTTGTAGCTTTTACCTGTGCTTCAGGAACTTGAGCAAAACTAGTTGGAGACACAAGAGTCTCTTTGTTAATTTCATTGAGCCTTGATTCCCGCAGTAGGGTTTGGATTTCAGTGACGTGCCTTCTTAAAGATAAGAATGGAAGCTTTCTGGTAGTGTACAAAATAATTAAGTCCTTACCATCCTTTACGTGTCATTTTAATATTCCTGATATGCATCAATCTGGATATTTCAGAGGCCCTGTGGATATTTCAGAGGCCCTGTGGCTTTGCACAACTTAACCAAGTGTTCCTTTGGCGCTGTGGGTTTTACTAAAATGTCTGTGTGAGTACATGTATGTGCTGTGTTTCTCTTTTTTTAGGATACGGCAAGTGCAGAGGCAGTGAACAAAGGTAGGACAGTGCTCCCTCTAGCACTTAGCATCTCTAGCACTCCATCTCTTAGCAGAGATGGAATAAGGCTTGCTGTTACTTCCCACAAGACCTAATTCCTGCCAAAGTCAAAGCTAACTTTTCTAGTGATTTAAATTAAAATTCAGTTAAATCTGGGAACACATTCAAGGATCTTTCCATTATGGCTGTACTTGTTGCCTTCATAGGAAGGAAGCTTGTTGGTGTAGTTTGTTAATCATATTCCGACCTCTCATCTAAAAAGTTAGTTTTCTGAAGTTAAAAGGAAAAAAATTTATCTCTAGACATGAGATACTTCATAGCAAGTATGCAAATCCTGAGTGGCAGCCTAGTCTTTATGTGTAATAGCTTGTCATTTGTGTTCCGGTTAAATTGTTGAAGTATCCTCTTACTATTTTCTTTGTAGAGGAATGCCGCAGAAATACCTTAGAAATTACTTTTTTCTCACTTGTAGATTGATTTTAAGGAAGCTTGTCCTTTTTTCTTTTTCTTTTTTAAACTAAAATGCCACCAACTCTCCTGGCTCAAAGATGACTTTCTGGCAATTTTGGAAAAGGATGCAAAAGAACGAGCTAAAAGAAGGAAGAGAAATGAGCGCTTAGCAAACGGTAATTGCTAAAGGGTTTTCTATCTAATGCCTTCACAAACTACTTAGCAGGAACTAGGCTGATTTAAGAGGCTTTGGAGCTACTCTGTTATTGCCATTCTTATGCACACTGAGCAAGTGCTTTGGTTATCTGAGGCACAGCATTGATTAGGTGGATACAACAGGTTTATATACTTACAAAGTTTGCAGCCTGTTCTTTTCTGTACTATCCTCCTTCTGATAGGGAGGGAGCAAGTTTGAGTATTTGAGAGGTGGACTGGGCAAAGGGAAATACTCAGTTTTCCCTCAGAAAGAGGGATCACGTGCACTGAATAGCTCAGAAGTCCCATGCAAATTGTGGCTAATGAAGACAGCCGCAGTGAAGCTGGACTGGAATTTTGATGACTATTCCTATAGGAGAATATGCCCTCTGTTTCTGCAGTCACCATTTGGGGAAATAAAAACCAAATGTCATTTTTTTAATGCACATATGTTCTTTTGCAGCTCTGAAAGAGAAGGGAAACGATGCCTTCAGGAAAGGAGACTATGTCGTGGCCATTCAGAGGTACACTGAGGGTCTGGAAAAACTGAAAGATAAGCAGGAACTTTACACAAACAGAGCACAGGTCAGCATGTGGAAATGAGCTACCGCTATACTGATTTTAGTGTTACTTTGCCAGGATACAATCCAAAAATTATTGTTCTATTATCTCAGTGAATTTCATAAAAGGTAACATTTGTTGCATTACAGAGAAACTTAAAAATGGGAGAAAGAAACTTTTCCTGGCTGTCGTCTGCTACCAGAAATTAATGAGTTCTGGTTTGCTGCCGTATTATCAACAGTAAATTTTTACTGCGGTTGGAAGTTAACAGCAAGGTAGTGCAGACTGAAGGTTTTAATCTTTTTATAAACTTAATGAAAGAGTTGCTCAAAGGAGATCATTAGAGGTGTTAAATACTTCCCTCACAATTGATGTGTCTGACTTTTTTTTTTTTTAAACTAGCTAATGTTTGTGTAATAGTTAGTGGAAGTTCTTTGAAGTATTCTAATTCTCCTGCCTGGACTCTCTTGGTTTTATTTCAGGCCTACCTGAAGATGCATGAATATGAAAAAGCCATTGGTGACTGTGAATGGGCTTTAAAGGTAATTTCGGTGTTCTGTCCTGGAAGGGGGGTTTCTGTGTAACTGATGATGTGGAGACAACTTGCCAATGGAAATGAAAGAATGTGGTGGTGTTGCAGGCCTTCCTGCATCCTGAGTTCAAGTTAACTATTTCAGTGCTGCCTGTGTGCAGAATCTTTTCTAGCTCTTAAGAGCTTTTAATTATAAAGCTTGTTACAAGCAACAATAAACTATTAACTGCACGCATTGGCACACAGTATCTTGCCAATCCTTCTGAAAAAGGAAAGGGGACTCTTCAACCTTACGAAGACCAGATCTGGTGGGAAAAGCAAAGATTATATAAAATGCTATAGAACTGAATCCAGATTCAGTTGTGTTACATCAGTGATGGCCACAATTAACAGATTACTAATAATATTGGCCACATCACTTAAAGAAATCAATACTTTTGATACATAACTGAACTGGAAAAGATGACCTCATCTGTTAGTGTTGAGCTAGATGTTTCCTCTTTTTTTTTTTTTTTTTGTGCACAGCTAATGAAAATTAGTGCTTATTTCATTGGTGGCAGAACTAATCAAAAGACGTACAGATATTCTGTTGTTATAGAAGTTCTGTGGTTCTGGACTAGTTGATGCAGGCCTTAACGTTGCCTAATTGTATGACCCTGTATTGCCCGAAGTGCAGTTTTCTGGGAAAGATTTTAGCACCAGCTGCTTTTCACCTTTAACCACACCAAAGCCTGTGTTCCTCGCATAGGGAAGGAAAGTTGGTACCTGGAGCTAATAATTCAGCATAGAAATGTTAGATGCCTCTAGTAGATAGTATGAGTACCCTCTTCTGTGCTTACAGTTACTTTGGGTAACTTAACTATTAATCAAAGGCTGGAAGAAATATTTAAAGGTTAAAATTTCTAAATACTTAATTAATAATTCCTTTTTTTAACACAGTGTAATGGAAAGTGTATTAAAGCCTATTTTCTGATGGGGAAAGCTCACCTGGCACTTAAGCACTACAGTGAGGTAAGTTGTCTAAATCTTGTAGCCACAGGACCATGTTTTGTTGTTCTTTGGACGTGATGTTGTGGGTGAGAGGGAGAAATTTGTAATCTTAAGAATTGGACAAATGAAAGTACGTTGAGCTTTTAGATTTGAGAGAAACTTTCTGTGCTTTGCAAAGACTAATAATCCTAAAATCAAGTCTTTCTGCATCTTAGTAAAATAACCATAGAGCATGGACAATAGAAGTCTACATGAAGTGCACTTTGAGGGGTTCTTGACACCTTGGTCTGTGAAGCAGGTTCTTCTCTGTTGCAAGCTTGGTGATCAGTTTAATTCTGAGCATATGCTCAAGATACACAAAATGCACAAACAGAAGATAAAGATACAAGATGCAAGATACAAGTCTAATCCCTGGTGATAGTTACAGTTCCTGCAGTTTTAGTGCTATGCCTCATTTTCTGTTTGCTTTGCTTTTTTTGTTCCTAGTAGTACATTCCTGGGTTTTTACTTGAAAATTTCATTTTAATTTCAAATAGTGAGAATAATATTCAACTTAGGCTTTTAATTATGAAAGTTTTGACCGGTATGTCTCCATAAATTTTATTTTCCATACTTAAGTACTGTGGCCCAAGAACTTTTCAGTTTAAATGAGATGACGCTTTCCATTTTTATTTTAAATTGAGAGCCCAGTTCTTTTCTCTGTTAAGTCTAGGCTGTGTTATGAGAAGATCTTACAAATTGATCCCCAAAAGGAAAGCCTATTTAAAGGTAAGAAATAAAAATTTTTACACTGCTGTCCCTTGTTTTCTGTTCAAGGTGGAATTTGACTGAAATTGCTCCTCTCTCTTCAGAACTTTTGATGAAGTTTTCTCCCATAGCTTTTGTTTCTGATTGTTTATTCTTTAAGCTCCGTTTCACTCACCAGAGCCATGGCTCATTCTGTATGTCTGTATGTGTAAGGTACGGCTCTCTCTGTCATGGAGTCTACTTCATTTTTTAACTTGACCAGATGAAAAAATTTAACTGACATGCTTTGTTTTCTTTTGATTTCCAAGGTTGTATGAACGAGGTAAACTTGGAGGAAGAAAGAATGAAAGATGAAGAGAGAGCAATGAAGGAAGTTCAGTCTGGAAAGCTAGCCGCTCTGTCCATAAAAGAACTACTGCAGAAACTTGATAGGCCTGACCAGAATATCCTCTACTATACAGGAGGGATCAGAATTTTGACAGGAGCCATGAAAGATTGTAAGTATTTGATGCAAAGATTGTTGATCGTGGGAGATGTGATCAAAGTATATGAATACAAGTGGAGTAGTTTTTAAAGGAAAAGAAAAACTATTTCTATATTTAAAACAGAAAATCGGCAATGTTTGATATTTTGAAATGTATGACCGGTAAATACTTTAGAACTAAAGCAATGTTGTAGCTGAGTTGTTAAGACTTCTTACAGATTTGGGTCTCTTAAGAAGAGTTTCCTTTGTTTTGAAATATTTGTAATTCTCTGTTAAAGCATATTGATTTGCAAAGCCAGTCTTGTGTTTCAGCCCTCCTAAAAAGCCTTTAACTTGAAGTCAATTGTTCTTTATAGCACCAGGCATGAATTAGAGCAGTCTTCAGCTTCAAAGCTGTTTCTACTTCAAGTAGCATTCTTGGAGCTTTTCCCCTCTTTTAACGATATTCTTTCCCCAAAGCTGTTGATGCAGTGACCTTTTCTTTTAACACTGTGTTATAGGAGAGCAGGAATGTGCCTTCATAATGATACATCAGCCAGGTGGATTATAGAGCTGATTTGTTTATCTCTGAATTTTTCAGGTACTGGGCAAACTCTATTTAGAATGAACAATGGATTCAGTATCCTCAAAGACAATGAGGTTGTAAGACGGTAAGAGCTCTCCAAAGGAAAACAGTAAGGTGTCACAGCATGAGGAAATGAAAAGACTGTTTTCAAGAAAGACTATCACCTCTTCAAATGACCAAAAGATAATGTAATAACAGGATTTAATGTCTGAACAGACTGACTTACATCTGACTCTTGTACAAACAGTGCTCTCTTAGATGCACTGAACAGAATTAATGAATTTCTGCTTCTATCTCATATTTCTGTATAGTTATCCTATCTCATGGTGAGAGCAGGTCTGTAAAAAAACTTAATATAAAAGAACATCTGAAAGCACTTAGTCACTTTAAGTATACCTGGCTAGACTCCTTGGTGCTATGTTCAGCACCAAGTATCAGTAAATATTTGGCCATATAGTATTTTAATGGAACCTGTGAAACTCTCTAACCTTGTAATCAGGAAGCGGATCATCTCTGGGGACCTATATCTGCTGCTGTATTTTCTTGGCTGCTATAATATTGCGTTTCAGTAATCACGGAACAAATTTGACTAATATTTATCTGTATTGCTTTATAAACTTTGTCTTTAGATGGATTTCTTATCCAAATGTATATTTCTTCTTCAGGGTTCATCAGTATTTTGGGTGTTGGCTGTAAATAGACTTAAGAGGTGAAGCACTTCCAAATTTGCACAAAGTTATTACACCCTGGCTATTCACAACTCTCTCAGCACAGAACTGAATGTATCATCTGTATTGTGCTATGTAATGCTCATATAGAGCCTGTGTTTAAGGTAGAGCCAGTAGATCACAAATCTGGTGTCAGAGGAGGTCCTCTGGAAAACAAGTCTGATACTCCAAAAAATCTTTAACCATTGAGCTGGGTTTAGGGCCTATGAGCTTAAACTGTTCATGTGGCAGATCCTTATCTCTGTGGGGCTTTGTTGATTTCCCTAGCCAAAGAGCTCATTGTTTGATCTGTCGTGTGCTCTTTTTACAAACTAATGTTTCAAATTTAGGGGCTTCTGTGCAGAGAGGAAAAACACTGCTGAAGTGGATCTGTCTGTTTCTCTTCTCTTCCTTTGGCAAGCTGTCTGCACTGGGAATGGTAAAATGATGTAATCAACATTAATCATTGCTAATGTACTATTAATACAGCATTTAATACTTCTAAAATGGCTGTTCGGTATGAACATCACTTTCCTAGAGCACTTGGATCTAGACCTTATTGTAAACCAAGTTTCACAGGTCAAATGCAAGTGTTTGTGGTCGCTGCTAGCGGTATACCTCCATTTGGGTGGTTCTGTGCATCATGAGATGAAATTTCCGGTCTATTTCTATGAGCATTTTAAAGCTACTTAAGGGGTGGAAAGTAAATTCCCTGTGATTATTGCTGCTGTTAAGATAACATCACTTCTATCTTTTTGTTGTTTTTAAGCAGTTATACCAGCAAAAAGCAGGGGTTTATAGAAGTGCCATTAGGGAACTCTGAATTCCTTTGGCAGTCACAGTCAGTAGTCATTGGGCAGGTAGCCCTCGCATCTATTTCTGAGTGTACACCTAGATGAGTAATGGGCTGCAGTGGTGGTGGGTGGTAAAGTGGTAGAGAGTGCCACACAGGGAAAATACAGAATGCTTGGAGTCGGCATCTGTGTTGAGTTGTGTATCATGGGATCCAGCTGATGCCCAAGAGAATATACCTAACATAAGTTAAGGAGAAAACCTGTTTTATATTCTGCCTATAGACAGCAGTAAAAACAGACTAATATGCAGACTTGTGTAGCTTAGGTGTTTGTGCCTGGCAGGGCAGTGTACTAGTGTGCCTGAACAGCCTGGAATGAAGCAGTTTGCAGGCAGCTGATGAATTGAGAAGCACTTTCTGCTCACAATTCTGGTGTCTCTGTTTGATGAAACACTTAACACCTGAGAAGTTAGCGTGTTGCTAGTGAGAGCAGAAATTCAGCCACCAGTGTATGTGTTGAACTAATGGAGCTGAGAGAAGATTAGTGGGTGTTCTGCCTTACCATTGCTCTGCAGGAGTATTATGCAAGATGAACGCATTACTGGATGAAATAAAGACATTAAACCTGTTAAATCAGCACCTAGGAAAAAAAAAAAAACAGTAATAAGAGTATAATATGAAAAATATACCAGCAATGCGGATGCCATTGTGGGGGACACAGCTCTTAAATCTTCTCTTTTTTCAGAAGAAAATCAGCGTCTTCTATTGACTTGTTCTGGTGTGAATGCACAGCTACCAAAACTGCTTTCTTCTGGAGCACCGGAGATCCAAAAGGAGACATTGGCCCTAATCTCTCTTTACTCGGAGAATGCGAATGGGAGGAGACTGCTGGTCAGGCACCAGGACCTAACCAAGTAATAAACACTACTATACCTCAGACACAATTCCTTAATGCAGGGGTTCACAGATGTTCAAAATTCATCGCACTAGCACCAAGGTGACAGGCTTTCTGAAAGGAACCTAATGACATCTGTCTTGATGGGATAGGTAGGCCTAATTAAGCAAAAGTAAAAGTTAGGTATGTGGGGAAAACTTGAATAAACTTTGGATATAAAGATGCTTGTGAAGCTAAGTAGAAAGCGCTTATTCCTGAAGACATTTATGTAATTTTGAGCCAGTTACTTTTTTTTTTTTTTTAACTATTAAGTGTATGGTTGTCTAGCACTCAACCAGAAGCCTACAGTATTGTCTCTTAATAACGGATGGTTTCAGGCTGTGACTCTCTCCTAATTTGGTAATTGGTATTTATGATTATTCACTGTTGCCATGACTCACTGACTGGAGAAAGAAACAACATTCTATTACCTTTATCCTATTGTCCTGCTATCTCCTTCTAGAGTTAAACACAAGAGAAACTTAAATTTACTGGTTTGCACTACATGGTTTGAAGTAGCAGATGAATAGAAAAAATTCTCCCAACAGTTCTGCACAGTTCACTGTATTATATACAGCATTACTCCAGAGACATTTTTCCTTGGAGGAAAGGTTAAAGAAATGAGCCACACCCGAGAGGATGCTTTTAAAAGGCAGATAATATTACTGTGGCTTTGAAATATCAAGAGGCTAAAAAAAAAAAGTTCTGTCAACTTCTGAAAGAGATCCTGGGCCTGATTGCTTGAGAAGAGTTAGGATGTTCAGAAGATAAAGTTGCAGATAGTGATATTATCAGCATTTGGGCTTGTCATCAATAAGGGATGAGACTATAGGTTCTTTTACTGTGCTACAAAGTTGGAGATGAGTGGCTGAGAATTCCAGCTCAGTAGAGGAGCATGTGGAAACCTGAGTGCTGTACTGCAGAGCTTGTGGCTTCACAATCTGAAGTCCTGTGAACTGTATGCAGGCCAAATCCTACAGCCACAAGCACACACTATTCCAAAAGCTCAAAAGGTGAACGGTGTGATGCTCTTTTCATTCAGGCAGATTAATTTTTCTTTTCTACTGTAAAGTTTTTTGGTTAAACCCCTCCAAAGACTGTTGTGTTTGCTCAGCATGTCCTTTTAAGCCATGCAAGCATCAACACTGACTTTCCCTGCAGGCCTTTACAATCTGTTGAAGCTGTTCACTGCCGGGCTGTGCTGATGGTGTTCTCAGTTCTGAGTGTTGCATTCTACTTGTCTGTCCCTAAGATGTTTGCTAGCAGCAAAGCAGCTTAGTTTCAAATATCTGTGAAGCTTACATGCTGATGAAATGTTCTAATGCTGACAGAAATTGGTATGTGGGTTAAAACCATTGTACTTGTGCAAAAAGGGACAATATTGTGAGAGAACCTAGTGCCAAAATATTGTTCTATGGCAGTCAGGGGACTGCGTATATTTGGAGGGCCTGGTATTTCCAGCTTGGTCAAAACCCTGCTGAACACTAAGAAGTTTAAGATCATAAATTGTGTTGGTACAATTAAGATGTAATTTTGATCTTTAGTAATTAAACCAAAGCTGACATATTTTTGGGTTGTTTTGTGTTTTTTTTTAATAACAGATGGCCACAGATTTTGATAACATTTGTCAACAGCACTGATGCCAAGGCTAGCAGTGCCATGAACATACTATCTGCTTTAACTGAAGAGGAAGGGTAACTTGCATTTCTTCATTCGCTTTTATAAAGTTGTGCTTTGAAATGTACAAAATAAGCTAGTGATAGAGGCTTTTGGCCTTCTTTGCTGTGAGAGTACATTGCTGACTGATATTTACCTTGTCTTTATGTTGCTGTTGTGTTGCCTTTATCTGTGATTTTTTTCTCTAAAGCTTTAAGTGGCTAAATGAGGCTTTTTTTTATCCCCTAACAGGTTCAAAACCCAATGTCGTGTCATGCTTTCCACAGGTGTTTTACCTTTATTCACCCAGTTGCTGGTATGAAAGATCTTAGTTTCTATATTTCTGGTTTCCTGTTGTGTAATATGTCTTATGATCACTCTTTCCAGCTTTACAGCCAGTTGCTCCTAGACAGAGCCTCTCTGTGATAGAATTACAGTGGTTACTGTGTCGCTAGTTCTGTAGGCGTAAGAAATCCAGTTTTGTCATATGCTTCCTTCAAGAAAATGTTCTCAGTTTCCAGTACTTAGTGCTTCATTTCTGCACATCACTAGTTTTATACTCAGTGAAAACTCTGCTTGGATGCAGACTCCCATTGGAAATCTGTCAGGCTAGGATTTCATACACAGCTTTGTGTTACACTCTCAATGTGATTTTAATCCACTGTCACCAACTGGTTATATCCTGGATAGTGCCTTTTTCTGTTTCTTTCTAATCTGAGAGATGAGAATGAAGAGACAACATTAGGTCACAAGGTAAAGATCTTTAGTGGTTCAGATCCCTTTCTGGTTATCATTTATTAAACTACAAGCTTACAATACTGTTGGTACAGAGACTCAGGAAGAGGGAAGACTGGTTCTGTTGCCAGCAGATATAGTTGGAAAGTAAAATACTTCCACTTCTCTAAACAAGCGCCAAGACAATGCAATAGTTACAGCATTTTTACATTGCTTGTTGCCCTCTCCTTTGAACATACCTTACTGGAATTACAGCTGCAGTGAAGGCTGGTCTGTTCTGTGACCTAAGTAAGTGATAGTAGGAAAAACTTGTGTTAGGGACCACAGGATCCAGTCACTTTTTCCAAAGACTCTTCAAATGTCATTGGGAGATTCGTTGTGAAAATGAAGGTGATTTGAACTTTGGACAATTGCAATTTAACATAGATGAGAGAGATTTTGGAATCCCATTTTCCATTGCCAGAGGGATAGGAACACCTATTTGTTGTTTCCTTGCCATTTGTTCTTAATTTGTTATTTTGCTCTTCTGTTTTTAGACCTCTGCTGAGCTGGTGAACCAGGCAGCCCTTGCCCATTGCATCAGCATCATGGGGAATCTGTGTGCAGATGCAGTCATTCGAACGCAGATGGCTGAGTGCAAAGAGTGCTGGCAGGCGTGCTTAAAGCTTGTGGTAAAGAAACTCGATGACTCCCTAGAATAGCATTTTCAGCCTTATCTCCTGTGGAAATGGCACTTGTGTGATTGTGTCTGTCTGCCTCCCCTCATAGCTCTGAACCCTTGACTGAGATCTTTCAGATCTGGTAGTTGGATAAAGGTCTCAAAGTAGTCTGTTGTCCACATAAGTTGTGGATCAATAGATGGGTGGGGAAGAACAAGTGGTCCCTTAAGTGGTCCCTCCTTTCAGGGTAAGCATGCAGTTTGAACTCAGTCCTCAGAAATTAAAGAATTCAGAGACTGGGAAAGGCTCTTGTTAACTGTCTAAACATCAGAAGTTTGGAGTGTGCAACTTTAGATACCAAAGTGAAAGAAACGTAAGAACAAATCTGTATCAAAAAAGCATCATTAGCTCTGGTGCTCATGGTGCATGTTGTGAACCTCTGAATCAATAGCACTTTTCTCCCTTTTGTACACAGGATGATTGCTATGATGTCAGCACACCCAAATACCAGGAGTGTTTGTTTGCAGTGCTGGGCCTAATGATGAACTTACTGCTTGAATCAAATGGGATCATACAGGTATATGAGATCTGTGAATGTTCTCTGGTGGGGTTCTTCTGATAATCGCTTCCTTAGCAATTCAGAACTGCTTGAGCAGTGAGGGCATCCTCGTTCCTTGTCACCATGAATGGGCCTGATGCAAGTCACTGAAGTCATATCAAAACATCCAAATAGAACAGGTGAGGGAACGAGTGTGGAATATTATAAACCTTTCAGCCTGTACAGGGAAAAAGAACTTGACTGTGTTAGATGGACTTGGAGCTTTCTTTCACATCAAGTGTGGTGAAGCACTTAAAGGCTGCCATCCTTAAATTTTGCTGGTGGCCAGTTAATTTTTACTACTGTTTAAGGTTATCATTAGGGGTAGTTGACAATTTAAGTAAGCTAAACATTAAAAAAAAATTATCCTCCACTTCCCCCATATACACACATTTGTGAGGGGAAAAAATACAGTGTTAAGTGCATATAGTACCTTCCCATAGTGGTGTAAATATTTTGTTTGGCATCAGTCTCCAATTCTGGGATGTTCTTAGATGCTTGGTACATTCCAAAATTATTTAAAGCTAAAAATTCCACCAAGAAAGAAGAGTTTCCAAAGTTACATCTGGCTACTGAGGTGTTACTAACTTGCTGCCGTGTGTGCCCTGATCTCCTTTGGATTCTTTGTTGTACTTTGTCTATTAATGCATTTCTGCTCTAATTCTTCCCAGCAATCAGCTGGACCTGAGTTTTTCGTGTTGTTGTTTCAGCACTTTGCTGTGGACATAAGTGCCAGGTGCATGTCTCTCCTCAGGGAAAAGGATGGAAGGATTGTGACAGTAAGTGGGATATCTATGGACTAATGAAAGATTGTATTAGCTGACCAGATCTGAACACTTCAGGGCAAGCTGGAGTCCTATGCAGATCTGTACATTAGGCTTTGAAGATTAAAACATTCATAATTAGTAGTAGCAAAGAAATAACAAGCTGCTTATTATTCAGGGGTTTATATTGTTTGATGCAAGAGGTTCTCAATGTTCTCTTGAAATCTACTTAATAGAAGCTCTTACAAATCATTTCACCCTTATAATGGTTTTCAATATAAAACTCTTAAATCAATCTGGAAGCAAAGGAGCAAGAACCGTTTGCAGCTGTTTAGCAGCTGTTTCTTATTACAGTTCTTGTATATGAATCATACATAGGAGATTGTACTCCTATTAATGGTGTGTAACTCAGATGGCAGTTACTCAAGACAAATGGGTAGGAGCAGGTGTGCACTCAGAGTCCATTCTGAACTCACAGGAATCATTCTGATGTGTTTTACTTGACTCAATACCAGCAGTTCTTGGCTGGTTTCTACTAGGAATTTGTTTCAATAAATAAACATACAGGGAGTTGTCCTCATCTCAGTTTGGTCTTATCTCTCTCTACAATGAGTCTTTAGAAGCTATGTTGAGTTCAGTTTCTAGTAAGCAATAAAAAAGCTATGTCCTAAAGATGTTCTTCGTTATATTTCCAAACTTTTTTCCTTTTATCGCTTTAATTACTTTGGTTTTATTCTGCCATCTGCAAAAACAAAGTAATTTGAAAACTCCTTTAAAGTTACCAGGACAAATAAACATTTGCTTTATTCTCTCACACTGTTTTCTATTAGAGAGCCATTGGAGTGCTAAGTCGCATCCTGCCAGCATCCTCCTCAGCGGTAGAAGAAGTAGTGAAAGGAGGAGTGGTGAAGAAAATGATCAAATTCTTGAAAGTAAATTAATTTTACGAAATTCACTTTATTTCTGCTTTTATTGTCCTTAAGAAAACCATAGTTGCCCCTATGTTTAGCTTCCTTTCCCTAGGACAAAGACCTGTGCAGTCGATCTGGCTGCATGTGTCTGCATCTGTGTCGACCACTATAACATTGCTCTCAAGTTTAATTTTAAGCTGGGTAGCCAGCTTAGAGACTAGACTGCCTTCTTGGTCTAGTTCATTGCCCAGATTTTTCAGTTGTTTCTGTATGAGCCAGATCCCTGCGCACAGCTCTACTTGCAGAGACCTGCAAATTCAAGATTCCACAACGCAGGCCTAGTTGGAGGGTTAAAGCTTAAAATTGGTGTGATCTAATTCAGATCACTGAAAAGCAATGAGCTCTTTCCCTTAAATATATGAGATATATACTCTACAAAGGTCTTAGTTTGGTATTTGAGCTTAAACACAAGCAATACCTAACTGTCTCTGTGGTACCCTAAGCTATTCTGTAACCTTGAGTAAATTGGAGTATGAACTGTATGTTTGTTAGTGTATGCTTTATTCTAATCAAATCTAGGCTGGAGGACAGATCACATCCAATTATGGTATAAAGACCCTTTCCATCTGCACCAGAAGTAATAGACAAGCTCAAGAAGATCTAGTGAAGTCAGATAAAAGTAAGTGACAACTTCAGTGCTTAGAGACTGAGTGTGGAAATGTAACCTCAGTATCATCTGATTACTTTCTTCCCCTCCAGAATGGAACTGAAGACTGGATTTTACTCTTGCAAGACTTTAGCAGTGTTTTCTGAGTAACGTCTCCCTTTACCTCTTGAAATAGTGCTTAATGACCCTTAGCTCTATGTGTGGATGGAAATAGGCACATCAGACAATGAGCCTGAGATAGACAAAATGCACTTTACTCTAGAAAAATGGCTTGATATCCTTTTTCAGGGCCAGAAATAAGCACTTTTTTCAAGATAAACAAAAAACTGTAACTGAACTGGGTTCTATTTCCTGAAATTAGTGGCCAAAATAACAAACTTCATTTAGATGTCTGATTTCCAGAGGCTGAGGCTGTTTATAGTTTCCTTCAATTTACATGTGGATATTTGGTCTGGTATTAAAAGGAAATAGGCGTGGAAACACTGTGACAATATCAGACCAGGTGTCTTAGGTTATTTTTGCTCTAGTCATGTGGTATAACTCTGCTTTAAAATCCAGGTTCAATTAATGCTAATGTAACTACAACAGAGAATACTTAAGTTTTATCTAAATGGTTGAACCTGTCAAGAAACTGTCAGCTCATGGGTTCAAGTTGAACTACTAAGGATTTTCACTCATTAAAAGCCTCTCAGAGCATCATCTTCCTTTTGTATGCCCCATATTACTTTCACTGTCATCTGTAGATGAAGCTCTCATTTCCTCAAATTAGCAACAACACTCTCATTCTTTCTGCCAAAGATCTGGGTATTAATCTTGCGCAAAGTCACTATTTCTTATTTTTTGCCATCTCTGTTTGCCAGCAGATGCCAGCAAGAGCTATACAACTCTGTGTCAAGAGTGTAGACAAAATACTCTGCTGCTGTACATTAGCATAGGTTACAGAAGTAGGTGAGCTGAGCTGCTTTATGTTAGCCAAGGATATATAGAAAGGCTTTTTTATGTTCCTTTTTTCAGCTATTCTTTTCAGAACAGCATTTCTGTCTAAACACATTTAGCTTTGTGCTGTAGATGCTCTACTCTGTGCTTGCCTTGCTAGTATGGTGGGGTGAGAGGCCAGTGCAAGGTCCTGCGAGCAGCAAAGGTGGTGCTTTCCAAGATCTATTAAACAAATGCAGAACCACTGGCTCCATGCTAGAGAACCTCTTAGAGTGTAGACTGATTTCTGTGAAAAAGCCATCTAGACAGGTAAAGCTGAGACAGTGTCCTGGGTCCTGAACCTTGCTATGAAATTCCCTTGCTCCTGCAGGTTGTCTAGAAAAATGTCCCACACAGAACAGTGCTCACTCTCTAGGAGTTTAAGTAAAGACAGGAGAAAATACCATTGTTATTTGAACAAATCTGTGCACATTCTGTACAATTAATCTCTTTTTCTCCCAGAGTTCAGTGTGCTGCTGAAGCTCTTGGAGTCAGAGAATGAAATGATTGTGGGAAATGCTGCTTTCTGCCTTGGCCAGTGCCTTGAAGTTCCTGGAGCAGCAACGTCCTTACTGAATTCCAGTGTTGTGATGATATTGTTGAAACATGCTGGTGGTGATGCCACAAGAACTTCAGTGCAGGAGAATGCAGCAATTGCCCTGGGGAAGCTTTGTGTGGCTGAACGAAGGTATAGTAAAAAAGACTACTGTGCTCCAGCACCATCTGGTTGTTATTAGGTGATAATTCTTGAAAAAGTGACCAGTGTAAGTCAATTCTACTCTTAGAGCAAGCAGGTACAGGGCAGATGATTAGCTTATATAAAGACCCCGTGAATTCTACCACCCTTCCTCCAACTAGAATTCTCATTTGTGATACTGTCCCCACAGTTCTGCTTTAGGGTTCCTGTGTTGTTATCAAATGTAGCATTAAACACCCTTGATACTTTGGGCATGGGGTATAGCAGAGCAGTGGAAGCTTAAAACTTTTATTGTTAGTTACCTTATATTCCCTCAGAGCAACCTTTCTGTCATCTTTTCAGGCATATTGTTCAACTGCGGAAACTCAATGGACTGGCCATCCTGAACTCCTCTATGAAATACGTGCATAGCATCTGAAATCTTCAACAGCTTTGAAAAACACTGTTAATGGCACTTGCTGTTGAGTATTTTCTGCTGTTTAATAAGACTTACTCAAGGAACATGAACTTTTCTGTCCCTTTTCAAAGTGTTTGCTGGTCCTCCATAGAAGCCAGTGAAACAATATCAATATAAGTATCAGGAGAAAGAAGTTAATTTATTATCTAGGCTAACATCTAAAATAACAACTTGTATTAAGCTTGTGTTTGCTTTAATAAATGATGTTGGACTTTCTACTGGCTCATCTAGCCTACTTTCCAGTTTAGGTCCAGTACCCAGTATATTAGAAGAAAATAGAAATATATTGTGAGTTATGACTTTGAAGAATCCCACTTCCCCCCCATATCCTGTCCTCTAGTGGCTAGATTATGATTCAGTATCTTATGTGTGATAGCACCTCACAGGTTGCTTAAACCTTAAGCCTCATACTTAGCTGCTAAAATATGTTGGTCTTAATTTCACTAAGCCTTGAGTCTGACAAGGAGGATTGTGTATGAATTATGGGCTGTTTATTTTAGTAAAGCTGTAAACTTTGTAAAGTTAATGGGATCCCTCTGTCACTTACTTTGGCATGGAGTAAGAACAGTATTTGACCTTCTTCATCTTCAGTACTTTCTCACAGCCCCTTGTGTTCATCCTAATCGCCTCTGTAGTTGTTGGGTTTTTTTAAGCAATAACACAAATGGCACATCATTCTAGTGTATGTGTTTTCTGGAGAGGTCAAAAATTAATTACTGCTAATAGCAAGTGTAATTTGAAAAGAAAGGCAGTGATGCATTGCTCTTACCTTTTGTGTGTTCTTCCAAAAAGGCAGTTGAAAACACATGAATGAGAAGCTGTTCCAAAGCCTGCTTTCTGCACTAAAGCATAGCAGCTTTATCGTTGAGGTTCATCATCATCTGTAAATCAAAGCCTTAGAGTCAAGGTAAAGCACTAGGAATGCGCGTGAATCATCTATAAAGAAAAAACCCTACAGCTTTAGTTGGTGTTTAAGATGATTCTGGAAAGCTTATGTGTTGAGGGCTCTCTGCTGGTGGTGCTCTAAGAACAGTAGCTATAGCGCTGCTGGTGGAAGCCTGTCAACTTTAACGAACAGTCTCTTCACGAATAAACAGGTGCATGTAGACACAAGTCTGTAGGACTTAAGCTAGATGAGGACTTTGGCCATAAATATAATACTTCTTTTTTGCCTTGGTTTTGAACACATGAAACAACAACAAAAAAATTACATTTATATGAAGAAGCACAGGCCAATCATGTTTGACTTTAAAAGGGCTCTTCAGTTTGTCTCCTTGACACCAGTAGGTGTCTATTCTGTATGTAATCGTGTCCCTTTAGAACAGTGGCTGACAAATTATATATCATATCCTTTTCAAAATAGCAGCTGAATCATTTTCCCACTTCAGAAGAAGGAAATTCTCGCACCTGGTTTTTCTCCCCACACAGTGAAAAGCATACAATTGATAATCTCACTTTTTTTTTTTTAACCTCCTCTCATTAAGTTACACTCTGTCAAGACAAATCTATAACACATACTATACATGGTGTTCAGATTCTATTCGGCTCTAAACCTGACAAATGATGAGCATTGTCTTAGGGAAAGAAAGTTATTGAATCTCTTGTTTATAGAGGAAAGATGTCAGAGGGGAACAGCAGGTGTAATGTGTCACCAGAAAATTACAGGAGAGTCAAAATCATCTTAAAAGCCTAAAAACTAAAGACCTTTCTTGGGTTTGACTGTCAAGCTGGGGTTTGCTTCACGGAACCTTTCACATACCAGTTGCTATTGTCCCCAGAAGAAAATGGTGACCGGGTAAGAGAATTGCTTCTATCTTCCTTCTGCAAAAGGTGTTTGAGAACTGATTTGTCCTCCTCAAAAAGAACTACTATTGCAGAAGTTTTGTGAGCGCATGAGGCTACCAGCAGGAGCTATTGCCATTTGGGGATGGGAAGCGGACGCGAGCAATCAAGCAGTTACAGAGGGGGCATTGAGCTTGTACGAGCTCTAATCCCATTTGAGGAACAAAGAACCTGCCAGTAGTTCCTATCTGGGGGGGGGCACCATGGGTTTATTGATCACTTTTGTAGCATCTTTATACTTTTAAAACAGTCACAGCAGATTTTATCGTTCAGGAATGTGTCTTGATATGGCTTGAACTGCAGATCACAACCTTTGATCACAGTACCTAGGAGGTAAAATAGCATATCTGTTCTAATCTGAGTAACACAGCAGTACAGACTTGGATAGACTCACTGTCAGCTGTGTGAAGCCAAGACCAGGCAATGGTTAGATTGTCAACCAGTGGAAGAAACAAAACACAACTTGGAGATGTGGAACTTCAGAAAATTGAGCCTTCCTGAAAGTGTTTAATGTGTTAGCTGATGTGATAAATTACTGTCTGCTGCTTTTGGGTAGAGGCACCAACTAAAATTAGGGCCTCCTTGGTCATGTGCTGTACAAATACCACTCAGGATGTTTTTCTTTCACAGCCAACTTACAGAGTGGGAAAAAGACAAAATGACCTGACCTTGGCTACCCCGTTCAGGTGAGTGACATGGCTAGGACTGGAAACTGTATCTGTCAGCACCTAACCTGTTGTATTATCTGCTAGACTACATTTTATCAGTTTGCTGAAGGATGGATAACAGTTTATTGTTATTTCCCTCAAGAGCAATCACTTTGTCCTCGGTGTCTTTCGCAGTGCTTTTCTGAGCTGTCATTGTGCTACTTATCTGACTTCTGCTCATTTTTTTTTACATATGATTTCTACTGCACTCGCAACAGTCACGACTATGAAATAATGTTTTCTCTTATTTCCTTAACCTGCATCGCTCTAAACTTCCTGTCTCCAAGAGTTTCTCTCACGATTTGTGCATGTGGGTGCCTGGCATTAAAAAGATGCCTGATCTATACTACTTACTATTTTCAGGTGAGTATTTGCACCTTGGTCACTTCAGGGCTGACCAAAAGTTAAAGCATATTATTAAGAGCATTGTCGACATGCTTTTTAAACAGTGACAGCCATGGGACTTTGATAACCTCTCTAGGAAGCCTTTTCCAATGTTTGACCACCCTCTTGGTACAAAGATGCTTCCCAATGTCCAGTCTGAATCTCCCCTGGCACAGCTTTAAGCCATTCCGACATGACCTATTGCTGGATCCCAGGGAGAAGAGCACCTCCCTCTTCACATCCCCTCCTCGGGAAGCTGTAGCGAGCCATGAGATCGCCCCTCAGCTTCCTTTTCTCGAAACTACACACACCTAAAGTCTTCAGCTGCTCCTCACAGGAGGTGTCTTCCAGTCCTTTCATCAGCTTTGTTGCCTTTCTCTGGATGCATTCAAGGACCTTCGCATCCTTTTAAAATGGTGGGGCCCAGAACTGCATACAATACTCAAGGTAGGATTTTAACTCTTTCTTCAGAGATAAAGAGCTGCCTTGCTTAAGCAACCTCTCATGCCGATAATCACGTTTTTGCTACACAGGTGAATACACTCTCTTAAGTGTTAAAAATCAATTGATTCCAATTGGTGCAGGCTTTTTTTTTTTCTTGAAAGAGATTATTGGCTGCTGTCTGGTCTAAGCTCTTATAAAGTAACCCAATACTCTGCCCTTCCAGAACAAAGACAGCAAATTCCCATTGCTAAGAGGCAGTAGTGACTCCTTATCGAGGTGCTTCTTGTCTGCGTTGTTATTGGTGTGACTCAGAAGCTGCTTCACAAGATGCGGGAAAAATTTCCCAGCTTTATTCTGATTGCAGCTGGACTATTGGATCTATCTGGTGAGTGATTTGTTTTGTTCTAATTTCAGTTGCTGTCTTTCTGCCTTCTTTTCCTCTATAATGAGTGAGCAGGAAAACTATGCTAAATATTGTGCCATCAGTCTTAGGTGTGTGGTAACAATGAGATGAAGGAGCAACTTCTGTTTGTGCAGGTGCTGTAAGGCTCAAGATGGTTTCTGTTATAGGAGTATTAGTGGCCCCAAATCAGCTGTGATACTTACTCAAGCTAAAGAATATATTGTCTCCTTCAAGTGGGGGAAAGCAAAGGAAAAATAGTCACTTTTCACAGAGTAGGTCTATAGCAGAACTGAGAATCAAACTCATGTCTGTTGAAGCCTTGTTCAGAATATACTTTTCCAGGCACCACTGTTTATCGCATTAAGCATGTGCTCCCCTCCTCACCATGCAGTAACACATTGTTCTACATTTTCTTTGGGAACAGCTGTCCTGCCAAGTATTTCTGACAGCATGAAATCAATGATGAGTTTGTAATGCTGGCGTGTCTCAAACAAGTTCCTAGGGATGCTGTCACTCATTGCAGGGAACCAGTCAGCCTTTGCCTTCTACCTCTTACTGTGTTCTGTGAGCACACTCTCCAAGTGTACATAAAATTAACTTGGCTAATGAAAGCAGTCTTGTGTTTTCAGGCAGAATATTCTCTTCTCTTCAGTAAAGATAAAGGGGGGAGTGTGTCAAAGAATTTTCCACCTAATTAGTAATTCTATTTTTTCTGTTCATTTTGTTTGTTTATGTCATTTTTAAATTACATTTTAATTACATTGTTCCACTGCAAGGAACATTTCTATTTGTAGGTATTTAGACCACCTTGATTCAGTAAGTGCATGTCTTTGTAGACAGAGTGCTTGTGTTGCTTTGCCGAGTTGGGGCTGAACTATGGGAGTTCCATTTTTTTATACAAAACCACAATTCAAAATATTTTACAGGTTTAACATACCAGCCTTCATCATCCATTAACTTCTATTACTTTTTTAGCAATACATCAGCTTTTTGGGTTCCCTTATACTAGCTTACCCTGCTCATTGTTGACTGAAAGTAGCACTGGTTCTCCAAGTGACCCTAGAGAAGTTATAATCTCCTCTTAAGGCACGACACTTGGATGCCAACCCATCCCCAGGGATTTCATCTGAAGCAAAACTGCTAAACCTCTGCTTTGCCTTTGTCAAAAACCACAACTTAAATGCATAATCACTTTTTAGCTTTTAGATAGATGTATTTGCTGGCAGGTGCCTAACAGAAAATGCTTAAAGTTTTTGGAGAGGAAAGTACATTGATATTTTACTTCATGGTTTGGAAAGTATAATTGGGAATATTAACCTCTGAATGTGAAGGCAGAAAAAACTAGAATGTGTAAAAGGTACAAAGGTAAAAATAGAAAAGTTATTGTGTTCTGTCTGCTCTGTGTCACTGCCACAAAACAAACCAGCTTTGACCTTCCTGGTCACCCAGTACGAATCAAGAAACCTGTCATAGGACTGGGATACTGAGGGAGGAGGAAGGGTTAACAAGGGCCAGGTGAGTGAGCTCATTCGTGTATATATTAGTCTTGCTTCGCTATTAAAGAGCTACCAGCCTATCCTCAGGCAACCTGAGGGTTTTAGTCTTACTTCGTCTTTGGCTGTCATTTATTCCTTGTACAACTAAGATAAAGGGTTCCGCTCTGGCTGATTAACACTTTGCATCATTATGGCAGGAGTACGAAGTGTCATCCTTCATGTGACACTGAATATAAACAGCAGAGGATCTGATGTACAGCAGCTGGCTGTAAGAATGGCAGTGCCAGAGCTGCCCATCCTCCCTCTTGTATCCTTCTGAATGGAGCCTGTGGCCACTTAACTTTTAGGCTTCCCACTCAGCCTGTTGGAAAGCACTGCTGCAAGCTCTTAAAAGTTCATGTGCAACTGAATAGGCTTCTTTTCTGTTTATTAGGTGCCTCCAGGAATGAACATCGTGTTAGTGAAGTATTAGGCCTGAGTCTTCCTGCAGAAGTCCAACCAAGAGCTGAGAGCAGCCCAGTGCCCAGTGAAGTGTTTTCCATTACAGAAGATAACTCAGATGAGGTGACCTTTAATTTCCAGAGTCCAGGAGTTGATTCTACCAATGAAATGACAGCTGACTTTGTTCCTGTCCATACAGAGACAGCTGCAAAAAGAACAGCCGTGCTGCCTAAAGAGTTGGTTAGAGGCTTGGAGGTGCCTGAGCAACTGCACACAGAAGCACCAGCTTTAAAGCTCCAGGATGGACACACATCTCCTAGCAAGCTCTTGAGTAGCATAAGCAGCCCTGTCTCCACAGAAGGATCACAGACCACCACACGTCCAGAACAGCCAGACAGCTCACTGCAAGAAAAACCAAAAAATACTACTGAGGCTGGTTTCAGTCCTACTAGCTCTAGCTCTGGGCTGTCCCAGCCCATTCTCAGTGGAGGGACACAGCAAGACTCTCCTGTCTTTTCCATTTCTGCCAGCAAGCAGACAGAGATGCCAAGTCCTAAAACGTCTCTTCTGACTTCAACGGTAAATTTTCATCCTCCAGGAAAAGAAATAGCAGCATCCCCATTTCCCACCAGAATTAATATTGCTTTTGAAAGTGCAAGGGTGGATTGGTTACCAAGAGGAACTCCCACTACTAGCAAAAGGCCAAAAGACACAAATCCACGAATCCAGCCTGACAGGAAAGCTGGTGTGACACCCATATACCTGAAGAAGACGCAGAATATGGATGCTGAAGTTACAACTTCTGCGTTTCTACAAAAGCCAGCTACAGGGGACCTTGATGTAGTCTATTCCAGAATGATGCAGACAACTGCTATTCAGTTTTCCCCTGTTTTATCTCTGAAGCAAGAAACAACAGGCAGTAAAGCCAGAAGCTGGCCAACAGCTGTTATAAATGGTTCTGGACATCAAACCCAGTTCCCTGCTCTTCAGACACGTCCACAAGGTAATGTACGTTCTTCTTCATTATTGATGCATCTGGAAGCTCTGGGTCATGGTAACTTATTTCCATCTCCATTTCAAGGGCCCATTAGCACTACTGATAGAAAACAGCCCCTCTCTTTGTCCCAGACTCTCAACTGTACTAAACAACATGTTTCACAAGAAACCAACAGGAGCTCTCAAGACGTCACAGTTCTAGTGTTGCAAAGAGATACCAATCCTCAGACAATGACAAGTAAACCTGAAAAACCCAGATTCCCTGGGAGCCCGCAGACTTCTGCTAATTCATCCTCATTAAGCCAATCCTGGATTTCTATATTAAAACTTTCCCAAACTACTAAAGAGCTAAAAGGAGTAACATCTGCACTCTATCCAAGTACATCTACCGTTGAGAAAGCAGCTCTTCAACCTGTAAGCACTTTTGATTCTGTTCATGCAGGGCTTCAGCCACCAGGTAGATCTTTTCTTACTTACGTTGGATTGCAGCTAATGGGCATCCCCACTTCTGCTGAGAAAGGACTTCACATACCAACTTCATCTACATCTACTGGTTCTGGGTCTCAGGTTGAAGGCATTTCTTCCCCTCCTGTATCTCAGGAGGACTTCCCTGTGATGCTGCAGGCAAGCACAGTGGAAGACTCCCAAAGAAAGAAAAGTCTCCCAGAACAGATAGATAAAACTGTTTCTCCCCCACTGACTCCACAAGCCACCCCAGTTCCCAGCCCCTCTGGACTGCATGACAATGGGACCCAGAAAGTTCCTCTTCACAGCTTTGCCCCTTCAGCCTCCCAGATCCAGCAAGCTGGCAGCCTGGTAGCTTTTGCTTCAGAACTGCCCTCACTCCATGCACAGGGAATCCAATCCAGCACAACAACAGCACATCCTGAACTGGTGGTGCCCGGTGTTTCTGATGAGATCCCAGCATATCTGGCACAAGCACTAGTGCAACAGTTCGGTATCTCACATGCTGTAGCTACCAAAAACCTCAGTGCTTTTAGAGCCGGTCAACTTACTTCATCCCCATACTTGTACTTTCTGCTTAAAAATGCTAATGGTATGATATGCCTGCAGCCCATGCAAGATTCTCCTCTACCTACAAAATTCCCAAATGCCAGTGTTGGGGGTCTGATTTTCATTCAGCAAACCCTGACAGCATCAAATTCTTCAGTGCTAGACCCTGCAAACTTAAAAAATCTGAGTCCTTCTAGCTTAATTCTGGTTAAGCCTGTATTTATCCTTTTGCCCGCTGACAGACCAGATTTACAGATGGTGCCCTCTCCTGAGGGTGAAGATGATCACAAAGCTGCCCTCTTCTTCACAAACAAGCAAGATCTGAATTTAGGTACTCCTGAAAGCAGCCATGATATCCCAATGAAAACTAGCTTCTCTTATCCTACTAGTAAGTCATTGAGGCCTGAAACTACTCTCTCCACGGCATCTAACCAACAAGCGGAGATAACAAAAGTAACTTCGCAGCCAGTGCTAACTAATCCTAATTATACAGCCATGGCTAGTTTGTTGCAAGCTGTTAACTCAGCATCAAATCATTTCCTGGGCCGAGGGGTGAGGATTAGCACTATGGCACAGGCTATGCATCTGCACATGCTGCCTGAAGAGACGCAAGAACCTGCTCCCAATTCCCGAGAGGCCAAGGGGTCTGATTTGCTTTTACTTAATGGTACGTTAATGCCTTTCACCTCCCCTGTGCCATTAGTAATGTCTGCACAGCATAGCCCCAATATTTCCCCCAAAGTACTTTTCACTGCTGACAAGCCACAGTCTTCTGTAATTCCTTTACTGTCAGCAAAGGGACTCCCGGATTTTCAAATGCCTGCTCAACCTCCGTTTACTGTTACAGGGTCTGTAGATCAGGTTCAGCACAGTATGGCACTAATGCTGCAAACTACTGGCCATCACCAGGGCTTAGCTTCCATACCTTCCTTTGTCCACGCACAATGCACAGAGTGTTCAACCTTGCACTCAGCTGGAACCATAAAATACCCGTTAAAGTTGTTCACAAGCATCACACCTTTGCAGTCCACATCACAAAGCCTCCTAAGTACCGAGTCACTTCGAAGGCTGCCACCACAAGTTCAGTTTGTACCCAGCACATCATCAGCTTTCTCCACGCTTCCGGCTGGAAATGACGGCAAATATTCAGCAGTGGGCAGCACAACCTGTTCAGGAGGAGTTATGCTGTGTGCTAAAGCACCACAAACCCTCACCAATTCTGTAAGACCTGAACTTACTAAACATTTGGAATTTACACCCATTGTTCCTAAACCCCTTACAATGACAGAGAGACCAACAATAGCACCAGCACATACTCCATTTTCAACGAGGGTTCAAATGAAAACAGCGGTTCCTGGGGAACTTCTGGCTGCAATTACCCATCCAAGGGTGTATACCAGCTCTCCTGCAAGCCCACCTTCACCTGTGTCTACACACATTCCCCCACTATCAGCCATGAAACGTGACCAAATCCATCGAACCTCTACTAAATTGTTCTCACAGGCCAACATGGGAGAAAATACAAAGCCAACTGAAATCAGCACAAGTTCAAGAAAAATAGGAACTGGTAAAATGTTGGGAACAAGCATGTCTCTGTCAGCCGCGTTTAACACAAGGACACAGCAAGCCCTTGGGAATAAGGTTGTTTTAACTCCAGTACAACCATCTGTGTCTGCAGAAACTACTATTTCTCTGGAGAGACAGCCTAAATTGATACAGACCATATCACAGTCTTCATTAGCAATGACTGCTCGCTCTGCAGCTAAGAATGATTTTATCACTACTTCACTTGCAAGCAAAGAAGCATTTCTCCTGCCAACATCAACTATCCGATCTGATCCAAGCATGGTGCTGCCTACAATTGCCAGAGTGAACAAATCAGCTGTGGTCTCTGCATCAACAGAGAAGAGTGAGGACGTGTTAGTGAAAGGAGATGCAGCCACCGCTAGCCAGCTGCCCACTCAGGCACCCATGTATTCATCATATCAGCCATCAGCACAACGCCCTTTGGAGAAGGTATCACTGGAAGATAACACTGAACATGATACTGGCCATTCAAGCCCTGGCACTGTTACGCATGCTGTTGGGCCATCTACATCAGAGGCATTTTCTGTCTCTGCTAATGGGCTTGTAAATAAGGTCACTAATCAATCTGCTGTTTTGAATAAAATAGCAGTTAATGATGCTGAGATGCTTCTAGCCAGAGGTCTAATCCGGTCCCTTCCAAGCCCAGAGAGCCCTTCGTATTTCTCTCAGAGTCTGAAAGCACTTATGCCGCATGGGAATTCCTTGCTGGGTGTTGCCAGCACTGGACAATCAGAGAGACTGTTCTTGAACACAGAGGCAGAAGAGATGGTTAGAACAGACAAAGTAACAGAAGAAGCAGCTGAAGGCTTAGTAACTGTTCTAACACTGCTGGATTCAGAGCCCAGCGCACTACTGAGTGAATCACATCAGAGGAGGGTTTTGCCGTCAGATGTGACGATTCTGAATGGGTAATTATCTCAGTGTAGTTGCTGTTGTGTATTTATACTGTGTAATTTAAGGAGGGGGAAGGTAACATCCAAACTGCTCCATGGGCTCAGTAACATGGGTATGCTGTATTGTGGTTTTAAAAACATTTAGTTCATGGAGCAACAATATTGCACTAAAATAAAAAGGGTCTTTTCACATTTTGGATAATATTGTCCCTTAGACCTAGTTTTCTTTTTTGCAGTAGCCTATGATACTCTGCCTCTCCTCGCAAAACCAATCTGCATACAATTTTGCAAGTGGGAACATTTGATATAGCTCAAGTGCTTAAACACTCTAGAAAAGAAGGTAGATATTCCCACAGTAAAACACTTCCAAGCTCCCCTCAGTTCAAATGATTTGACTCTGCAGAGAAGCAGGTGGTGGGAAGCTCTATCACATCAGGGTCTACATGTTGCTCATTTGTTTCAACTTACTGAGGAAACTCACCCTTGATGCTGTTTTGTTCCTAACAGGCTGTGGAACCTGTCTGGGCCTCAGCTTTTTTTCCTTCTTTCCCTAAAGCCTTGCAGTTGTGAGTGATGATGTCTGCGGCTCCGGTAACTACACTGTGCAGATGAGCCTGCATCCTGCTGCAGAAGCAGGCCCTGTGGCCGAAGGGTCGACGCTTTCCCAGGAGACGTTCCTGGCTTTAATTGCTGTGCAGAGCAACAGCAGCCAGCCCGAGCTGCAGGTCCGGTCGTGCTGTGTGACACCCTCTGCCAGTCCAGGGGGACCAGGCGCCATGTGCTGCCTGTTCCGCAGGTCAGACACGGGGCCACAGGGGTGGGCACAGCATCGTACTGCTCGAGGGGCCTGGGCTGGGAAAGGGTTGGTCCTTAGAGGAGCCTCTGTCTTGTATCCTGTGTCCCTTTGGAGTTCAGAGTAAGCTCAAAGCAGTGAGAACAAGTCCAAGAGTGTTCTGCTCCTGTAGCCATCTTGTAATTAATACCAAGGGCATGATAAGACACATAACCCTCAGGGAATAAAAATCTCCTTTCACCCTTTGATTTATGTACAGAATCCATCCCGCTTCTCCATGCTGTGCTGTCACAGGTGCCAGGTTTACAGCACCCTCCTGCACTTTCTGTGAGGGGATGGCACAGTGTGGGAGCAGAGCAGAGCAGTCAAAGGGTGGGAGCCAGGATTCTCCACAGGCCTCCACTCCACCATCAGCATTTTGCAGCTATCCTGCCTAACCTGTCTGGGTTGAACACAGGGAAATTGGGGGATTCATTAGTTGATGTTTGTAAAACCACTGGGACACATTTCATTGTGCATTAGAAGTGCTACACATTATTGTCATCAGTAAAAGAGCTTTCTGATTTGCCCATATTGGCTATAGCAGGAGATCACCTCTGCAGCATTTCTGGATTTGTCTAGGTCAGGGAATGATTATCACACTATGGCAGCCATTTTGACAGTTCTAGCAAAATCAACCTCCAAGAAACAATTCTGTTGCTCTAGGACTGCGATCTGCACAGCAGGGGTAGGTACAGCCTGAGATGTTGACATCTTGTGGATTTTTGTTTAACTCTGACTCTGTAGATGCAGGTACCTGTCTTAGAATTTGCACAGACTGGTGTGAGCAGATCCCCCTCTTCCCTGCCTTCAGTCAGGGAGAGCTGGAATTTGAAACTGCTATGTGTCCTTGCTAGGTTGCCATTTGAATGCAGACACATCCAGTTACTGCAGAGCAGCAAGTCCAGAGCTGCTAGCTTCACCATCCAACTGTTCCAGATGCTGAATCACTCAGTGGTCTATTTGCACTGTGAGCTGAATGTCTGCCTACGTGGCAAAACAGCATGTGAACAGGTATGTGGGACAGGTCCATTCTCACTGTTCTAAGGAACTTTTGAGAAGATTCGGTGCTTCCAGCAAGTACAGTCGATTCAGTAAAGAAACTTGATGGTATATTATCGAGCTCCACCTTCTTCCAGCTTATACAGTTCTTTCTTAATCTCCTGCATACTCTGTGTCTCCTAAAGTCCCAGCTGAATTTCTACTCTCAATTTAGCTAACTGAGCTCATGGTACTTTATTTTCACTTTACATGTAATCAGTATAAGAAGCATATCAACAAATAAGCAAGTAGCAACCATATAGGAAAATCACAAGGAAAAAGCTTAGTAGACTTACATAATTTTGCATCGCATAATTACATTAAAGGGGTCAAATCTGTCTCTGGATTGTCCTGGGCCTGGGATATGGAAGTTTTCAGGCTTCCACAAGCTTGGAGGGCTTAGGGATAAGGCTACTGTGAAACACTTGGCACAGTGTCTCACACTTTACCATAGGCCATGCTGTGGATTTAAAAGGCACAGCACTACAGAAGTAGTGTAAATAGGTGTTTGAGAGGGACGTAAAAGAGAGATTCATGAAAGTTTGAATGGTTGAGCTGCATGGTAAAGCTAGAAAAGCTCTGAAAATTTAGCCAGTCAGGCTGAATTCAGCCAGTTAGGCTTCCTAAAAGCCTAAGATGCTTTTAGAAAGCTTTGGCAGGAATTAGAAAAACATTGTATGGGTATGTGAAAGATGAAAGCCTGCATCTTGCTTATGCCCTGTTTGCTCTAACAGTAGTTCCTGGCCTGCAGACACAACCAATGGGCCTAAAAAGAGAACTGGACTCTCTGGGAAAGAACTCAGTCACGTCCTGTAACAGTCACCATATCAGAATCATCCCATATCTGGTCAATCTCTTCATTAAAACTCTGGAAGATGATTTAATGATATGAAATGGTAGCAGTAGTTGCTAATCCCTAGGGAAAAGGAATGAGGGAAGAGGGACTGTTCCTATTAGGGAATAGGAGCATATGGGCTGGTCCAAGCATTAGGCATCTCATTTTTTGGAACAAGAGCAGAGCTGGACAAAGACTGAATCTGAGGAGACCTGCTCCGATCAGCACTGTGTGTGATGCTACCGACTGCACACAGTCGCTGGTGCAGGAGATTCTGTTCAGGCACCACCACTACACTTTCTAACGTTTTTCATACATCTTTCCTAGGACTGCTTTGAAAGTGTGGGGCCACTTCTCCAGCCAAGTGACAGGAACAGTTATGGAAACCTGCACAACCTGATCTCATTTGGTCCAATTTTCAGAATGAAGGACAAGTTTCTATATAAACCTGTGGAAAGTGGGTCTCCTGTTTTTAATTCTCTCTCTCTGTCCCTCTTTTGCAGAAGTTTCTGTTTCACTTTTCCTGCTGTAAAAAAAACAGTACACTTCTAAAAACGTTCTTTACAGCCAGCTGATATGACTAGATTATATCCCAACAACTCCCCACATTTATTTTGGCCTTCCTAAATCTCAAACATGATGGTTAATCACTATCAGAGCCAACAGACTTTCAGCTAAGAGAGACAGACAAATGCATCCTCTGTGGGAACTGAAGCTTTAGGAGGAGGAGATGGGAGAAAAATATGGCAGTGTGTCTTCTAGCTGAAAAGACTTTTCCTGCATGTTGCAATATTTTGGGAAACATGTTGATGGAGGACTTGGAATGTCATTAAAATGACTTTGAGATATATTCACTAACGTGTTCCTTCAAGTGGCTGGGTTTTAAATGCGATGAGACGGGAGAAGTCAAGGTACAGGGACCTCCCCTTAAATACTTTTTTTGTTAGCTTTGCAGCTTTTAAAATGAAAGAGTAAAGCAATAATTTTTGTACTAAGCTTAGGGAAGAGTCTCCATATTTAGAGGTAGTTATTTGGTACAGCAAGGAAACAATATCCACAGGTAACTGGACAAAAATCTCACTTAAGAACATTAGGTGCAGAATGAGGTTGGTCATGAGTGCTTTCTTTTTTATTTCTGTTCAGAGGTGAAATACAGCAACTGGTTAATGTTAATTAGATGTTGTCCAGCAATTAGAAAGGAGTGATGTTGAACCTTATACATCATGAACATGAGAAGCTGCTTAAATCCACTGGCACCATCCCTGAGAGTCACCCAACTTCTTGTGTCTTTACTTTTTTATGCAAAGAATATTTACTGCTGGGATTTTATGGCAAAGGTAGCGTGTTTGAAAACACACTACCCATTCAGACTACGCAATAGAAAAAACCTACCCATACCTGCTTGGCATGCTATAAAGACGAATGGGAGTTTAACCTTCTCTTTCTTCTCCCTCCCTCTCTTAACGCTGTTCACAGCATGATTACTTATTTCTTTATTTCCAGGTCCAGATTCTGCCATGCTGGTACCCATTCTGCTGGGATCCCTTACTGGCTTTGCTGTCTTGGGCACTGCGTTCACAAGCCTCTGGCTGCATCATAGACAGAAAACCAAAAACACATGCTATCCACAACTTGGAGAAATCCATGGGTTATGAGCTACGAGCAGCTGAGTGGTCCTGCAGATCCCACCCGACTGCTACAATGATCAGAAAAGCAATTGATTTTGCTTTGCACATTGTATTGCTTTTGTAGAGCTTCTGCTGACCCAGGGAGCAAGATATTCAATCTCTGCTTTGAGCACGCCTCTCCTTCCTTTCTTTCCTTCTGCATGAGCGAGTCCACAAACTGCAGAGTAGAGAAAGAACTGTAGTAGTGGTCTAGCTATGAGGGAGAGCAGAGCTTAATGCAGTATGTGCAACACCAGCGTGCAGTCTGTTCCCAGAAACAGGAAAGCAGACAGGAAATCAGGGTGCAGAAGAGCCACATAAAATAAAGCACTGTAGACTAGAGCTAGGTCATCAGGGAGAACAGATTGTTAGGAAAAATGACAAAACCAAATTTATTGATTGGGAATCAGGATGGGACTCGAGCTCCAGAGACCCAGCTTTTCTCATATCTAAGAAGTCAAGTCCCTTTATCCTTTTGCTTTACTGAAGTCATTGTTTTCTTGTGTTTGCGGGAAGTGAGTTTCCATTAACTGCCTGTTTGTAAAACCCACACAGCGGGAGAAAGTTAAGAATGCAAAAACCTTGTCTGTAAGGCTGAATTTGAGAGCACGTGAAAAGAACTCACCACATTCAACTACTAGGTCCATTCTCTTTACTGTTATCGCCAGAATGCAGGCAGGAAAGGGGCAAGAGCCAGAGGACCTCGTGTCAAACGCAACAGAGAAGGAGCTTGCACTCCCACCTGGATCAGTCTTCCTCCTCTGAAGAATTTCTTCAGATCTGGTATCTAGCTAAAAATTCCATGCCAAGACTCAATGACAATTACTTTTCAGAAATACTAATTAATATTTGTACTGCAGTAGCCCTGAGGAAACCAGCACCACATTGTATTTGACATTGACTTACTTACAGCGATAGGCTTTGTGCTGTCGTTAAACACATATATACACAAGACCCAGACAAGTGTCATTAAATCCTTTCTACACCTGGGGATAAAGCAACTAAAAGCACACATACACCAATAACCTGACAGAGCCAGGAAGGAATTAATCTCTCTTGTGCTCCAACCCTGTTCTTTAACCAAAGGACTGTTCTCTTTCCTGAATTAAGTTTGTAAACAGTGTCTCTGAGACTGATACAGTAGGTTCTGTACAAAATAGCAACGAACGTAATAGCAACGTAAAAAGCCGTACTACCTTTTTGCACTAAAATGTACCTGAAATGCAGTCATATTTGAAGTACAGCAGCTTCTTCTAACACAAATAGCAGCACTTTGTGATTCTGAAGGAGTCTGATGCGGTGCCCAGGTACAGTTGCAGGCAGAGCAGGGTACTGCATCCTGGACACAATGGGGGCCATGACTGCGAGTAGAGGGGATCAGCAGCTGCCTTGCAGTGCAGTGTCAGCAATCGCCTTGGCAATTTATCTTTGCAGGCAGGTCGGGAACCGTCTTCAAGGGGATTGGCAACAGCCTTTTTGAATACAGTAATCAAGTGTCTCAGGGAAGAGGTGTTCAGCATTCATCTTACTGTGAGGAGTGACAGAAGCATCTCAGGGTGAGGGGGTTCAGAGTCAACGGGGAGGAGGTGGTCAGCAACCACCCTGAGGTTGGTCAGCAACAGCATTTTGCCCTCTTTTTTTGCTAAATAAACCAAGTAGAGTGCTATGCCGACTGCTGTGATACAGCCTTCTACCACTTTGCAGATGTTTTGTTGGCACTGTAAAGCTTTTGAGAGTCCAAGCAGAATTTTCTTTACTGTCTGGCCTTCCTTCTAGCTCTGCAGAGAGGGGGAACAACTCATCAGCTGAGGAGAGAGCAGCACAACCGCTGGCACATGCTTAGCTGTGGCACCAAAAGCCAGGTTTGTCCTCAATGCCAAGACTGTCCAGGGGTATCAATGTACAGGTTACGGGTGGCTTTTCAAGTGTTTTCTCTTTGCCCACCTTCCTATGTGCACGATGTCAGCTTTTGGGTTCCCAATGGTGAGCAATGTGCTGAAGCTGCTTTTCACACCATTGCTAGGCAGGTGTCAGGTGAAATGGTTGTATCCATCCAGTTAATTGACAGTTTCCAGCAGTCAGAGATAGGATGGAAAAGTCTCAGCTACAGGCTGACCTTTCAGTCCTGTGACAAGGCACTGAGCCGCCAGGAGATGGCAGAGATGCAGCTGAAGAGTAAGGAAAGAAACCAACCTTTCAGAAGGAAATAAACCAATGCTTGAGGGTAACTCTTCAGTAGAGCACTGTAGGTTGTTCTCAGGTGCTCAAGCAGCATCTGCACTTGTTGCCAATCTGGAAAATGTGGCCTACATCTTGTTGGGCCTAACGCCGTGGGTTATTGCAGTGCTTCCTACAAAGGTGGTGGGGACTTCAAGTACCTGCGCACGTTCTAAATGTGGAAATTCCTATTAATGAAGACCAAGCACCTTCCTGTTCTCTGTGTGTGTCATGAAAACTTACTTTTTAAAGCGGAGCCTTTCTTTGCTAGGGTCCTGTGAGACTGGACGAGATCTCCTTGCTGGTTCCAATGCACTTTTCCTACTCTGGCTTGTGTTTGCCCAGTGCCTTGTATTGGTGGCGATTGCATCCAGTCTGCTGGGCGATGGAGGGCCTTTCCCCTTCCCAAGGGCTGTCTGAGCGCTGGGAGCTCTCTGCGCGCGTG
>JAHREE010000438.1:3199205-3265303 GCA_033628505.1 Tringa tobata
TGTTAGGGGTGGGTGCGGGAGGACGGCCGGGGTTGGGCGGTGCGCTGGAGAGCTCCCTCTGGGGGCCGGCGCGGCGTCCCTCTGTCCTCCAAGGGGAGGAGCGGGGGCTTCTCGGTCCCGACCACGTCCTTTGCAGCAGCTTCTGGTGGAGAAGAAAGGCATCCATCGTGCGTGGAAGGAACCGCCAGGCAAGAGCGAGGGAGAAGAGGAGTGGGGAGTGGCAGCGGACTGAAGAAGGGGCACAAGAACGGCACTCCTGGGAAGGCATCTTCCTGTCTTCGGCGCTGTGGTCACCTAAAGCATCCCTGGCCCTTTGGGGATGTTTTCTGTGCCTCTGGAGCAGGTACTTGGCTCATTGCAATTCCCGAGATTTTTAGAAGTGCTCCAATTCTGCGTTAAGGTGACACAATTTCCCAAAGTGCTCTGAAAACTACTTTTTGTACCTTGATATTGCTGCACCAGCTGTGGGGGGTGGAAGGGCTCTGCAAACACCCAAAGTGTCCTTTGAGGCTATGTGCACGCCGGGGAACGAGTTTTCGGGAGCAGGGCTTTTGAGGTGGCTTCCGCTGTTCTGAATGCTTCTCTTTCAGCATCTGCACGGGGGAGGAAGCCGCTGGACCTCAGCCTCTGGAAGAAGATGTTCCTCCTCTCTGTCCCAAAACAGCTTCTGTCCCCGCCTTTTTTCCAGCTATTCAGTGCTGAAGGCACCCAATAAAATGCTTTCTCCAACGATATGTTAGTGTGTTACCTACTTTCCTGCCCAACTGTGGTTTAACTGATGCCAGCAAAATTGCACCACACATGCGCCTTTAGCCTTCAGCAGCCGCTGGAATTTTTGCTGTGTGTTGCTCCTGGCTGGTTGGAAGGGGAATCTCAGAGAGATCAGGTGGTGGTTTCCAGAGACAAGTTTGGTGGTAGGGCGATGTTGCTGTAGGAGTGATTTCTGTCAGTTCATCTTTGGGCTGTAGCTGGCAGGGCACCAGTTGAGCGCCAGGGCATGGACATGTGAGTTGTCAGGGGCAAAGCTGCAGTTGCATGTATTGTGCAACGGGACTGGGGTGCAGAGCAAATTGGGGTTGGCTTTTTGAGAGTGGGCAAGACCTCATCCCTGACCATCACAGCCTCATCCTTCTGCCTCAAGGCCTCAAGGCTGAGGAGGCTACTCTCATTAACTACAGTATTCCCATTTGCTTCAGAGCAGCACCGCAAGTTTGTGCCTTAGGAAATTCAAAAGAAAGCGTCACAATTGCCAACTAGTGAGTTTGTGCACCAATTCCACAATTAAGGTGTTTTTCAGAGTGGACTGGGGTAAAATTGCTCCCCAGTTTGGGGCAAAAGCAGGAAAGGTTCGTTTAAAGAAATGTAAGCTGTTGTCAACAAAGTTGTAAATGACCAGCATGACTGCCTCATTTCTGAACCTTTGATTTCAACGCCATTAAAGTTGAGACAGACCCTAGAACGTGCCTGAGCTAATTGCCAAGAAATGCAGCACAGCTGTAAACTCTGTGGAGGAAGTGAAGCTGCTGCCATTCTGCAACCACAGAGTGTTTTTCTCCAGTGCCTCACCTTCTCCTGAACTTTCTACAATAAAACTTGAGAATTTTGGGAAGCTTTTGTCCTTCCTGTGCCTGACCATGGGGAAACGGAGCCTCATTGTGCTTGTTCTCAGCTCTGAAGTTGTCTTGCCAGGTGAGTGCTGGCATGTGGGAGTGGAGGTGGCTAGGGGCAGTACCTGGGGCAGAAGCATCACACTTGGTGGGCAGTAATTAAGGAGTGGGCAGGGAATCAGTTATAATCATGTGTCAGACTCTGGTGCTTTTTTACCCCATAAAAGGCTGCAGATCCTGGCTGGCTTTTTTCCTTTTTCTTCTTTCCCTAAAGCCTCGCAGTTGTGAGTAATGAGCCATTGCCAGATCACCTTGTGTCAAATGCAAAAGAGAAGTAGCTTGCACTTCTACCCAGATGAGTCTTCCTCCAGGAATTTCTTTAGATCTGATATATTGCTAAAAATTCCAGGCGAAGACTCAATGACAATTACTCTTCAAAAATATTAATTTTTATTTGTATTGCAGTAGTGCTGAGGAAACCAGTATCACATTGTATTTGGCTTTCTATAGAGTCATTAAGGACACTGTGCAAAGTCATTAAGGACATAACGCACAAGACCCAGATGAATGTCATTAAACCATTTTTGCAGTTTTATGTTTTACATAAAACAACTAAAAGCATGGATGCTGTTACTAGTGCTTATATGGCAATGGTTTAACTGCTCAGACCAGCTCTTCGGTATTCTCTTGTTTCTTTGAATGCCCCTTGCAGGCATTCAGTGGCATACTTTATCCCTCAGGTAACCACTCCGGCTCGCCATCTTTGTCGCATTTTTTCCTTTTCCTGTATTTTCTCAGGTTTGTGTTCTCATGTTCGCCAAATACTAGTTCCAGGGTCCTCTCTATTCTTCATCTTTTTGGAGCGTTTTCTGCTTTGCTTCTTCATTTGGCTCACATGCAATGCTGCATAGGAGCCTTGTGGATTTCTTTCCGTGTAAGGTCTTCCTTCCCTTTAAGTATCAGCCTGACTCACTTTTACAATCAGGTGAGGAATCCCCTCTTCCACACAGTGCAATTGCTAAAGGATTGATGCATTGCACCATTTTTCATCTTGTATTCTTTCAGTATTTGCCCACCCAGTGCTTCATATCAGAGAGAAGGGCAGCCTTATGGAAGTCCAGACATGCATACCCAGCCTGGCATGGGTGCCTGTAATTAAGTAAGGCAGCCCATCTGCATACCAAATGAGAGTGACACTTGGGATCCACCTCTTGGCAGTAAGCAACATGGCTCATCTTGGGTAACTCCCTCCCTCGCTTTGTAAGTCAGAAGTAGGAAGAGCTCCTTTATTCTTCTCTGATACCATCTGAGCAGGAGGCAGACAGCCAGGCTGCCTTTTTGGTCATGACTTCGGAGAAAGACCGGCAACTGGGGAGCTTAACTGTCTTCAATAAGGAGGATTTTGAAGAAGATTGGATTAAAGTGGCCAGCGGAGGCTTTGGGCATGTGTACCAAGTCAAGCATAAGAGGTGGAGAACGGTTTATGCAGTGAAATGCTCTCCGTACCTGCTACAGGACTCCAGCGTGGAGAGGTAAGTGTGCAGCCTCTTTTGGCTCAACAGTTCAAACTGTCAGTTAGAGCCGTCTCTGGTGATTTGGTGCTAAAGCCCTGAAGGAAACATTCACATGGCTTCTTCTCCCTGGGAAGTGAAGTTTTTAGTAACCAAAGGTAGTGGGGAAAAAATAAAGAGATCTGGAGTGTCTTTCTGTCTTGTGTGATGTGCATGTGCAAGAGGGAAAGGAACAATTATTCAGAACAATTACTGTTGAAATCTGGAGGCTGAAGTAGTTGTGTTAAACTAAACATGGGCATGTGTGTAAAAACAGCCTGATTACTTATTTGCAGCTTTCACTGGACATTTGGACTAATGAGTATCTATTAAACTAAATTAGTCATTAAAATCACCAGGTTGAATGCTGAGGGACAGAGAATTTTCAGCTGTTGTTGCTGGCCTTGCAGAGATCTCTGCTCCCTCACTTGTCTTACCCTCCAGATATGCTCTTTTCTCTTGACGGTGCACCTGCACCTTCAGTTTACTTTTTGCTCTGTCTCTCACCTGCAGAGAGTCTTCTGCTGACTACCTTGGGTCTGGAGATAAAACAGAGCCAAGTACTCGCAGCCACTGCCAATACCACATACAATATAGGCAGTCCTGATGAAAAAAAAAAAAAAGAGTCAATGAAGTTATGTATTCTAAAACTGTATTTTGTTCAAGAAGGAAGGATCCCACTTGGTTAAAAAATCACGTGCTTGTATGACTTTTCTTGTCACGTTTCTGACAATAATTGAGATGGGTCAATTTGAGCAGTGACTGTTCTCTTTAGTTTGTACTGCTTATACTCTTGAGATGTTATGTTGCATTTCATTCTCTTTTGGGAAAAAAAATTAGTCAAGTTAATCAAGTTACTTCTGCATATGTCAATTCTAGTAAATATAATCGTAGGGCTTTCATGGATTATCTGAACTCCTAGTGTGTACTCTGGAAGAATAGTTGAATGTGAACAGAAATATTCACTGGTTTTTTATTTTATTTTATTTTACTTTTTTTTTTTAACATTTCTGCAATCACCAGGATTTGAAAAAGTAAATCCGAAAATCTGAGGTTGGGTAAAATATCTAAGAGTACGTGTGCCTTTAACAGTCACTGTACTGGTCTTCCAGGGACTGAAGTTGCCATTTAAAGAACTTTTCACTCAGTGTGGTGTTATAAAACACTTTCCCATCCTTTACATATGTCCAAACAGCCTTGAGGCTGCTCTGGCTTCAGTTATAATTTTCAGTAAGCCCTGTGAATTCTGGATTACAAAGCAAGACCATACTATCCTGCACTATGGCTGTGCCAAAAATCCTTCCTTTCCCTGGGGCTTGTCAGAAGGGCCAGCATCAGTCCTGTAGTTCTGTGCATCTGGGTTATCATTCAATGGCTGTTTCTACTTGTTTTAGAAATATTTCCTTATCTGAACAATGTTTAGAGCTATCAGTGGCCTGGCATAATGTTGTTGCAAGCTCAGATTCATTCCCAGGGTGTGCTTTTTTAAATGCAGTTTTGGCACTTTACTGCTTGGCTGCTGTCAACACGCTCTGGGCACCCCAACTCGTTCAGCAGGTTGGGAAATGTTGTAAAGGTTTAGTGAAACAGGTCTGCCAAAACTGGCAACAATGGACAGACATGTCTAGATTCCGCTTGGGACCAGATTCACCATGCTCACCGACAGAAAGCTTCAGGTACAGGTATGGCCAAGGGATGCCCTCTGGCCCTACAAGCCTCCATCTACTTAAGCTCAGCAGGTCAGTGTGGTGTTGGACCCTGGCTGCCTGTGAGCAGTGTGCAGGCTACCACTGGGGCTACCATGCAGACAGTGCATGAAAAAAGCATGGTTCACCATGCTGTGCCTGCTCCTGACATCATGCTTTCAGGGAAGCATCACTTGGAAATTTCACCACAGTGTGAAAACAAGCACACAGACCAGGCTTTCTGTGATCACTGAAGGTCTTCTAAGAGCTGGACTAAGATGGAAGTTTTGGTCACTTTCTATAGGAGCCTAGTGGTTGAGTTTGCCCAAGCAATCCTCAGCTCATTTTGAAAAGTCATGACACCTTGAATATTAGATTTTAGTCTGCAAAAGATCATGATGTGCTTGCAATATCAACAATTCAAGGGGAAAATTGGAATTAATCTTTTTGGGGTAGGCAGGGCTGCTTGGAAAGGCTGGATATCACTGAGCTACTGTACAATAACTTAGCTTGTAGAACCAAGAAATGGTATCAGTTAATTCTCTTTTTTCTTTTTTATTTTTCCAGGACCAGTATGAATTGTCTAATGGAAGAGGCAACCAAGATGGAGAAAATCAAATTCCAGCACATTGTCACTATCTATGGCATCTGCAACAGTCCTTTGGGGATAGTGATGGAATATATGGCGAGAGGGTCCTTGGAGAAAATTCTTCCCACTCACAAAATGTCGTGGCAGCTCAAATTCCGGGTTATCCATGAAATGGGCTTGGCTATGAATTTCCTGCATAGCATGACACCTCCTTTGCTGCACTTAGATCTAAAACCAGGGAACATTCTCCTAGATGGGAATATGCATGTCAAGGTATGACCTTAATGCCATGTTTGTAAAGACAGCTTATTTCACAAATAAGAGAAAGATTATTTTTGCCAAGTAAGTCCAGAATCCTTCCTAATAAATAAGGTTCTTCAGGAGCACTCAGTGAAAGATTGACCAGTGTGGCCTATAAGAAGCAGCTAGTAAACAAATTACATGGTATTCTCAAGAGTATGCAAGTAATCTGTGCCAGAACTGGAAACTTAAGTCTTCAACTTAGGAGGAAATGCTGATCTCCTGGACTAAGTGAAAAGCACTGACTACAATTTTACCAGGATTTTATGAAGTTTCAACTGCTAGTCACCTCCTCATATCCCTGACCGTGAAGGATGGAGGTCTCTACCATATAAGGAGGGGTGAGATTGTGAGCATTATGAGGGATCTCTGATTTTTTTTTTTTTTTTCTGCTTATAGATCTCAGACTTTGGGCTATCAAAATGGATGGAGCAATCTAGCCGAATGCAATATATTGAAAGCTCTGCTTTGAGAGGCACTTTGAGCTACATCCCCCCTGAAATGTTTCTCCAGAACAGCAAGCCCCCAGGAATCAAATATGATGTGTACAGGTAAGGGCTGCCTTTCAGTTCAGTGGTCACACAAGATTGCCACCTACCTCTTATGCAGAGCAAGAGGGACTGGCATACTGCCTCATTTTGTTTATATTCTGGCACTCTGCCTTGCATAATGTCCTTGGTGGGGAACACACTGGGAGTGATATGTGCCACTCCAACCTCAGTGGTGGGGAGTGGGATTATCTGTGGATAATCATCTCTCTTACCAGATGCACCTCTGTGCAGCACTGATCCCATGTGAGCTGCAAACTGTATTGCCTTAGGTTCTACCCTGTTAGCTTTCTGGAAGTTATTATAGAAAGATTAGAGTACAGAACAGAGTGTATGCTCTTTCACAGCAGTTGCTGCTTACATTTCTTTTGATTTTCAAACAACTGTAACATTGCTTGTCTACTTCAGTATTCAGCTTCATTCTGGTCAGTAGCAGGTGGAGAATAGATTTTAACTTTACTTTTTTCCATTCGGCCAAAGTGCTTCGCAGCTTACTTACACCGGCTACGTATATATGTTCTGGAAGTTAGTCAGCTCCTTAGCCACTACACTGCACAGTAACCCAAAACAAGAAGCAAATGAGGATTTGCATGGCTGCATGAACTTGCAGTAGTCAAGGGCTCTAAAACCCAATCTGAATAAAGTGGAAAAAAAGGCACTGAGAGTCTGGCTTTCACAAGAAATGCTCTAAATCCCTCATTCACTACACCAACCCTTTCACTGAGGCATCAGAGATGTACGTGATGATTCATAAGATCTTGTCCTTTTGGTGTGGGGGATGAAAGCCTTCCATCCTGAAGAATTTCTTTCCTAATTTTCCCATTTCTCAAGGAGATGAAAGCAATAAGTGGATTTTATGTTCATGTACATATGGGAATGATTGCTCATGATCTCTCATTACCTGCAGCTTTGGAATTGTCATTTGGGAGGTACTTATGCAGAAGAAACCTTATGCAGGTAAATATGAATGCTTCTTATATGCTCTGCACTTAGTAAATGTTTATTACAGCCATTTTCACAGAGAAAAAGCTGAACATGTATTGCTTTTTTTTCAGGAGCCAACATGATGGCCATTATAGTCAAGGTTGCTGCGGGAAAGAGGCCCTGCCTAGAACTCATCAGCGATGACTGGCCAGGGGAATGCCAGCAGATGGTTGACTTAATGAAGAGGTGTTGGGATCAAGACCCTAAGCAAAGGCCAAGCTTTACAGGTGTAGTAGCTGATTATGATATGTATTAGCCAAGGGTCAGCTGCATAGATTAATGAATGGGGAATAAGCTTGTGTACAACTCCTTGCCAGTTAAATTGCCTGTTGCCTTGGAAATGCTTGGTGCCCATTTGCTGTCAGCACATCCTCTTTCCTTCCTCCCCATGTGGAGGATACATGGAAAACTTCCACAACCTTGGGTGCTGACTGGGTCCTGAACATCTGGGTAGTCTGTACAGCTAACAGTCTTTTTGCTCTGGTAGATATCCCTGTAGAAACAGACATGCTGCTGTCACTGATACAAAGCCTTGTAGTAGATCCAGAGAATGAGCGCCTTGTTAGGAAGATGTCCCATAAGCCTGCTATCTCCGGGAACCAGCAGGTGAGTAAGGCTTCCCAGGACCACTTAGGAAATTCCACTGAGTTCTTTCCCTGTTCTTACCAGTTCTTGAGAATATTTTTCCTCTCTCATTGCTATTTATCATCAGATAATAAGGATGCCACAGCAACCTTTGTGCAGTGTGTTTGCAGAGGTTGTACATCTGTAATTCATTCAGGGGGATAGGAAACTTGCAAATAAATTTAGCAAGCTGGCCAGCGTTCTAAGTGATACTCTGAGAGGAAGACCTTTCTTTCTAACTGCTCAGATGAAACGGGTTTATAATGTAGACCTCAGACATTAAAAGAAGCTCAAGCAGACACAGAATCACAGGGGTTCTGCTGATGGCAATGGCATTTGTGCTCAGATGACAATTTTCCAGCTCCGTGGAACTGAGGGCATTCCAGTTTAAACAACACTCCTACAAGATAAAAAAAAAAAATAAATTCCTGTGTTTCTCTGACTGAGAAATAAATTAGGTTTCAGGATAGTCACAATTCTAGCCCAGCAACTGGAGTGTAATTGTGCCTAGAAGTCAGCTTCATACAGGGAGAAACAGCAGTTGAGAACTGTTGCTATTTTGAGGTTTTGCCTCGTTGCGCTGTCATCAAGAAACAAAATGCCAGAGTACAGAGGATTGAGGAGGTGGAGTTGTTTGGGTTTCCTATACAACACAGAAAACTACCAGCTGGGATGCTGCCATGGGCACGTGCTGCAATAAGGAAGTAGAATAAATGTATGTTCAGGAGTAGATGAGTAAGAGGAGGAAACATCTCACTGATAGCCTGAGTTAATTTTCAGGCTCCCACATTCTAGTTAGTGTCATGATTTGCTCTGCTGAGTTTTGGATGCAGTGACAGGATTGGATAAAAAAGTATTCAGGTGATAATACAAAATTCTAGAGCAATAGCAAAGAAGAACTCTGTGAAACGTTAAAGAATGTAAATAAGGTACTTTGCCTTATGCCTTTTTCTTTTCCCCTTCCTGAAAATGAGAGTGACAAAGAAGAGTTCACCTTCCCCCAAGACACCAGAAGTGGTGGTAAGTAGGGGACTTTCTTTACCATTCAAAAATAAAGAAGGGAAAGCCTACAAAAAACAGCTTATTTCTTTGCTCTCCAATGATAAGGATGTGGCTCAAGAAATTTTTCCATGTTGGGTAACTTTTCTTTTTAAATTAAGGAAAATTAACTATACAGAAAATAACAGCTACAGTTCATATGAGGGAGAGGCCAAATATCCCACTGCTTTCTAAGAGACTGTATGCAGCTGTCTTACCCCATTTCACATTCCCTATCTCAAAAATGGCTTTTATTTCATTTCATACTATGAAGATTCACATGTTCTCCCTCCCATCTTGTGCACACCAAGCTATTTCACTCACTATACTCTCTTTCTCCTGTCTTGTTTCCCCTGCCTTTAGAAAGTGATAATCAGGAGGTTCGTATCCCACCTTCTTACAGTCCAGACGACATCTTGTCTGAGGAAATCTGTAGAGTCCATGAAAATGGCCTCACATTGCTTCACCTCATGGTGATCCAGGGAAATGTGGAAAAAGTGAAGTTTCTCCTGAGCTGTAAAGCCGATGTGAACAGCCAGGTAGTCTGTGGCTACACCCCACTCATTATGGCTGTTCAGAAGAGGTCACCAGAGATCTGCTCAGTTCTGATAGAGCATGATGCAGACATCAATATGCCTGACGATGATGGTTGGACACCTCTTCACTTTGCTGCTCAGAATGGGGATGACAGAATCGTACGCCTCTTGCTGGACCACCAGGCACAGGTAAATGCTCAAGAGCGCGATGGGTGGACCCCTCTGCACTTGGCATCACAAAACAACTTTGAGAACGTGGCCCGAGTGCTGCTATCTCGCCAGGCTGACTCCAACACCCAGGAGGTTGATGGGAAAACTGCCCTCCATGTGGCCGCTTGCTTTGGACATGTCAGCTTGGTGAAACTGCTTGCCAGTCAAGGAGCAGACCTGGAGAAAAAACAGAAGAACCATAGAACCCCGCTCCATGTTGCTGTGGAGAGGGGGAAGTTCAGGGTAGTCCATTATTTGCTGAAGAATGGGACCTCCGTCAACACCCTGGATCAAAATCATTACAGTGCCCTGCACCTGGCTGTGGTGAGGGGGAAGTATCTTATCTGTGAGAAACTCATCAAATATGGAGCTAATGTGGAGCTAAGGACAGACAAAGGTTGGACTCCCCTGCATCTGGCTTCTTTCAAAGGACACATTGAAATCATCCACTTGCTAAAAGACAGCCATGCCAAACTGAATGCCAAAGGAAGCATGGACTGGACGCCACTTCACTTGGCTACTCGCTACAGCAATGAGCCGGTAGTCTGTGAGCTATTGAGGTGTGGGGCAGATCCCAACATCGCTGAGAAGTCAGAGTGGGCCCCCCTCCATTTTGCAGTCCAGCGGGGCTCCTTTTTGACTGTCATCAATCTTCTAGAGTGCAAGGCAGATGTCAATGCTAAGAACAAAATGGGTTGGACCCCCTTGCACCTTGCTGTCCTCAAGGGCAATATGGCCATTATAAAGACCTTGATTAAGGCTGGTGCTCTGCTTGACGTGGAAGATATCACTGGCTGTACAGCCCTCCAGTTGGCAATTAGACATCAGAGAGAAAACATCATTACGCTGCTTCAAGGCAAGGACTCGTTGATGAATAAATTGGGGAATAAGACTCTGGTGAACGATGCTAAGATTTCAAGACCCAGATTTGTTCCAGGAAGGACAGATTTGTAGATTCATCAAGCCTGGCATTTATGATTTGACTTTTCCAATATCAGGTATTATGCCTTAAACCAGCATATCCTGTCACCTGGTGATTACAGGAATTTAGTTGTTTTTTTTTTTAAACAGAAGTTTGTAAGCATGAACACTAAAAGAGTAAAAGAAAATGGAGTTGCAGAAGAAGCCACAAGCTATTTTCCAGCCTGACCAAGCTTGTGGAACATTTTGGCTTGGTGATGCTGGCTTTAGGCAATGCTTTCCTGTTTTAATATTTACTGTGCAAGGATGGAAATGGATAGACTTCATATCTGCAATGCTGAACCTGTGCACCACAATCCATCCATACATGTCCTCCACAGAGTTTCTTGGGTTTATTCCATGTTTTCCTATAGAGCAGATTGGTGTAAAATGGCCTTGCCACAGGTGGGAATTGAATCATGAGATTCTCACCTGCTGCTGGAAATAGACACTAAGCATATGGTACAGCAATGTGTCAGATTCTCTCACATCTCATTTTTGTAACAAAAATAAAATAACACAAGGAAGGAAGGAAAAAAAAGTAGTAGAAAGTATGTAAATAGATGCAACACAGATAAAAGAAATTCCAGAATAATTCCTTTCCATCCCTTCAGGAAAAAAGGAGCCAAGAACTTTTTTCCTAATCATTCAAATTACATATTTACTGCCTCCACACCTCAGTCTTTAAACACTGAGGCTGTCATTAGAAAGATGATCCTTATCCCTAAGGATAAGCCAAAAAGCACGTGCCATTCTGAATCCTATTCCCTGCCATGAGGGCTACCAATGAAAGAGTTCCAACTTAGAAAAGCAGTATCTAATTTAGGTGACCCCAAATTCTCATAGCCTTTTTTTTTTTTTTCCCAAGAGCACTGAGCAGCTGGGAAAGTTAGCAGGTATTTACTCTGTGGAAACAGACAGGTGGGGCTTATCACAGTCAGCTGAATGTATTATCTTAAAAGGTTCCTCTCTAAGAGCCTTCATGTAGTCTTTGAGGAGATGGGGTCTTCTGGTGAGCTGTGATTCAGGTATGGAATTCAATTCTCTAGATTCAATCTTTTCTGCTGAAAATATGCTGCTGTGGATGAGTAGAACAGGCTTTATGACAAATGCATCCTATTTTTATGTATGGTCCTCTTTGTGGGAATTGTTTTTAGAGGTGAAGAATCAGGGAAAGTGCTCAAAAATAAGTTAGGTAGCAGCACAGATCACTCAGTATGCTGGCTTGAGAGCAAAGGAGACTTTCTAGCCCCAAAGAAGTTGTTGTTGCTTAGCAGTTGAGACACAAAAGAACTGGCTGCCTCCAGGTCAAGGTTTAAGTTATGTCTCTGCTGGGAAATAATTCTTGATCTTCCTTCTATCAGGAAGACGTTCTAGAGCCTGATTACTTTTCTGGCGAATATACGGTATTCATGGTTTTGACTCTTTTGTTACAGTAAGTAGTACTTTTGTGCAGCTTGTGACAATCCTACCACAATTTACTAAATACTTCCAAAATGTGCCTGGGATGATGACTTTCTTTCATCATCTTAGCTGGAAAGGTGCTGCAATGTAAACAATCCACAGCTCCTGGATTGTAATAATCTTTCCTGCTGGACATTATTAGCTGGGAGTCATTATTTCATCAAGTGTTGCTTTTTATCCTTTATAGATGGAGGAATAGAAAAGCCTGTTTGTGCGTGCAGTGCACTTCAGGTCCCAGAAAGCAAGCCAAAGCAATAATGCAAACACATAATTTTCTTCCTAGAGTGAGAGAAATAGGCTTACTGGGTCTGAACAGAGAGCTGGTAAAGTTCCAGCGGCCGTGCTTGGGCTGAAAAGAAACATGACTGTGCTGGAGACTGTCTCCTCTAGCTGAACATCAGTAATTGTTCTTGTTTGTTCCGCTGGTATTCCAGCATCATCTTTAGTGCTTCAGCCATTCAGAAACATTGTACTGGTTCTTTACCTTGTGCGAACAAGAGTGAATGTTACATGAAAGGGAGCTCTGGCTAACAACTACAATTGCTCTAGTGCAGGGAGGTTCTGTTCAGTGGCTTCCTCTAGACTTGGTGTGTCTGAGAAATGCTTATTGCCTGGGAAAAGCTGGCAGTTTTTTGATCAGCACAGAGCAGAACATCAGGTTTAAAATGCCCTATGAGAGCTAAGCTATTTTGTGATGTGTGAGTCATAACTATATTTCATTGTGTAATACAGCATGTTTTTCCTTAGATTAGCTTTAACCCACTGAAGTTCTCTGGACTACACTAAATAAAAGATCGGGAAGGATGATTGTAATGACAATGCCTGCTATTAAAAATCTCTTAGTCACTTCTCATGCATTTATTTTCCTTTTGACATTTGACCAGTGGAACATGTCATGAGTACACTATTATAAACTGGGTAGAGATGGGGGGCTGCCTGCATCCCCAAGGGCAGGCTGTGAGCTGCTTTGCTCTGGGAGACGCCGGATCACCTGCAACTCTGGAGATGTGGGAGCAAAGTCCTTTCATGAACCACAAAGGCAGGAAGTTTCCTAGTTTACTTTCCCCTCCTATTCCAGGGCATAGGGGTCTTTGGGTTCCAGGCTTGCCTCCTGGTTGAATGGGCTGTCCAGTACCCTGCCTTGCACAGTGGGAATACAGTTACCATCTCTGCAATATGGCCTTGCAAATATCTGCCTGCAGATCTTGAAGGAAACCTTCCAAATTTTTTGTTTGCCAAAAAGGTTTTCTTCTGGCTGTGTACAAGAGACTAACTTTATTACATTATGAAGGGATACAGTTGACGTTGTTTTCAATTGAACCCTCTTCTGAGGGGAAACAGATGATGCTACTTATGGAAAAAGTTGACATGATTCATTAAGTGCTGCAAGATAATATCTTGAGAAGATTAAAAAGCCCAGCTTCTACTAATTTCACTTTCATTTTTACATTAACTTAAAATATTAATGCATAGTATCTTTGGACTCTGTTTTTCATGATGCTTTGACACCAAAGCAAAACTTTTAGATATTATTTAAAAATGGGTTATATTAAAATGGTTAAGTTCTAGCATTTGCCAGCTTCTGCTGTGCAGTTTATGAATTGAAATGCTAGCAAGGTCTTATTTTGAAGGGAAGTTAAAAATGTACCTTTTTTTCTGCAAGAAAAACAAGCTTGAGATATTCAGAAATTAATCAAGAACGGAAATACTGTTTGCCTGCCTTCCAGAGTCAGCTTATGATGCAAGTTTTCAAAGGGATGGAGGAGGAAAGGGGACATACAGAGTGGGATTAAAGGCTGCTATAATTGAGACGAAGGAATCGTGTAGTTTGTACCCACCATACAATGTGGAGTGAACTTTCAATCACCTGTGCTAATATCTCCTTAGTTCTCTTCCTTTCTTTTCCCAGTTGTATCTCCCTGGGGACACCTTGGGAGAGACCTTATTGCAAATATAAAGATTGCATACATGTAAACTGGATTATTTCAGATGGCTCCCAGTTTACTTCTTGTTCGTGGATGATGTTCACTTCTGTAAGAATTGGGCACTATGTACAGTGAGAGCATCTACAGAATTGCCCTTCAGATTATGGGGGAGCGTCACTTGCTCAATATGCTCCATGATCTTTTTTTAGCCATTACAGTATTTCCCTGCCAAAGAGCTAAAGCCATCTGTTTATCTCTGAACCTAGCTCTGAAATCCAGAGCTGTTTCCCAGTGTTGGCTGCTAAATGTGCCCTGTCTTCAGTCCAGGGCATGGAGACAGGCAGTGTTTTGAGAGAGGCTATTCTGCTGCTAGTGCTTTTTCTTACTCATCAGCTGAAGTGGAAGACAGGGAGGATAATGACATCTTTTGCATTAAGTCAGTGCCCAAGGAATTGAGAGAAGACAGCTAATTGAAGACTAAATTCCAAGGTCCCAAGTGCCTCTCAGAATGCCACCCTCTTCCAATGGCCCTTTCACACATTAATTAGGGAAAGCCTGCAATTTAATGCACTAAACTAGTCACAAATGCTGAGCTCTGAAATGATATAGTTCTTGTTCGGTCTGTTCTCTGTGCTTTCTCAATGCCTTGATACAAGCTTTACAGTCAAGGGGGTTTTATTACTTATTCAGATAGCAGGTCTGTGGCTAATATCTATTTCTGATGGTTTTGTGTCACAGGAGAGTGAAAAAGACAATACCTTTACACACATCTTGCTGATGTTATAATTACCTTCTGGGAGTCTGTGGCATTCCAAAGGCAAATTTCATTACATGTTGTTAACAATGGCAGAATTGGGAATAGATGTCTGGCTAAGACACACATCCACGCACATCCTGGGGATTCTTTCATAGTAACACTTGCAATGGAAATAGTTAAACTTTGCTCCCATAAGGATGTCATTCCACACCTCAAATTCAGACATTCTCATGAGGTGCCCTAGCTTCATTATTTAACAGGAGTATTTTGAAGTGAATACATTTTTAGTTTGCTTAACTGCAATTGGGCAGCAGTGAGATGTCTCCAAACTTCTCCAGAGAGTTCTCAGGGTCGCACAGCAAGCACCCTTTCTCTTAAGTTCAGAACAACAGGGAGCCTGGAAGATTGGTGGCCCAGCCAGCCTCATAGCTATTGGGCATCTGTTGGGATGCCCACAGGACATGGCAGACAGGAGAAAGCACAGATCTGGATTCCAGGGGCAGAGAGAGAAGGGAGAAACTGCTGAAAAAGTTAACATGTGAGGACTGTTTTCCTTCGCCTTTTTGTTAAATATTAAGATGATCCTAAACTCAATGTGCTGCTGGCAGTGGTTGCTGTGTGAGGTGGAGAGGATGGGCAGTTTCTCTGTGGAAAGGCCCCATTAGCACCAGTAGCACTGACCACAGCGGTGCCTGGGGCTCCAGTGGGAAGAGCCGAACTCAAACTCATGCAGCCACTGTTGCTGCCACATGCTGTGCCACAGAAACGGCATTCCTCATGCTTAGCCTCAAACAGAGGGGTGTTTGTAGCAAATCGGAAGCTTCGCCTCTAATTAAAATGTCATACTTCTCATACTCAAACAGCCTGGAAATCTCTTGCTGAGACCTAAGCTGTTTAGCTGTTGTTAAGCTGTCAAAGGCGTAACATTAAAGAAGTACGAGGCATAGACAGATAGCTCTCCCTTGGTGTGATATTTTTACTCCAATATCACTTTGAAGATGCTTTTCATAGCAGTGATGCTTGAAATTCTGCAAGATGATGGATGTGACTGGCAGCAGGAATACTGGTGTCCCTGTACTAGTAATGTCTTAAAAAAATATATATATAAAATCCAGCAGGCCAGAAAAGAACCCAAAAGCTGAGCGGTAATTGAAGTCAGTCTGGGGAAGGGCTTTGTAGGCTTGGGGTTTATTTTTGTTTGTTTGCTCTTTTCTTTTTCTAAGTGTGTGCTCTCAAGGGCTCAAATTTGTGACTGAAACCTCCGGTGTTCAGTTTTCTGCCTTTAACCTCCAGGCAGCAGATAGGGAGGTGCAGGAGGAAGTGAGGCCTGAAGGACTGACTTCTGCCTGCTGTGCACAGTGCATGTTTCCCAGCTGGTCTGTGTTGATCCACAACTGTGGCTTTCACTGAGTTGTAGAGACACGAGAATTAAAAGCAGCATGGTTCACTTCCACATACCTTATCCGTATGGATGCACTTCTTTGCTGATCTCTCTGTATTCCTACATATGGTGGCATTTGTGAAAGATGAGGGGAATAATTGAAAAGCAGTGGGGGAATGTTCTAATGTGATATAGAAACTGAAGGATTTTTTTTTTTTTAAGTATCAGTATGCTTTTTACATATTTGACCATGATGTCAGCTAGTGTCACATGGCCTTGTCTTGCTTTCCCCCCTTGGGAACTGAAGTTGAAAGGTTTGCGATACCAGAATCCCTCATAAATGTTGAGCAGCACCAGGCATTAAGGGTTTAGTTATTCAGTAAGGAAGGTTTTGGTTTTCTTTTTGATGTTTATGTACACCCTGAAAATCCTGTAGCTGAAATATAGGAAACAGGTTGTATGGGTCTTCAGAAACCTGGACTCAGTTGTGAATGCTAAGCTTTTGCAAAACTGCTGTCTTTACTGTATCAGTGACTCCACCAGCTGCTTATCAGACAGGAACAAAGGCAGATGTTCTCAACTGTCACTTTGTTAAAATGGAAAACTGGGAGGGAGGGGAGTGTGGATTTGTTTTTCACACAAGACAGCCTAGACCCTGTTTTGAGAACCTCTGCATAGTAACATAAAGAGTGATTATAATAATATCCATCTTCAGACATAATTTGTGTTACTCGGAACGCTGGTAATCTGGTCATTTGATAAATTTAATCTAATGGTGTCAACTAACTATATGAAATGAACAGGATGTTAGAAACAGGGAATTAGCCTACAATAAATCTTCTCCTTAAAATTTGCAAAGAGAAAACCAAGACAAAAAGTGTCCCATTCAAGTTACGTTCTAATGGAACATCGATAACACAGCATGTGTTGCTTGGTAACCAGTCCCAAGTAAAACAAAGAGGACACTCACAAGAGTCCTCCCTGGAATAATAATATCTCGCGATGAGGGCCAGCACAGAAAGAAAAAGCTATCACAAGGAAGCGGTGTTCAGCTGCGCTCTAATCTAGGGGAGAGCCTTAAATGCCACTTTCACAACAAAGAGTAGGAGACTCTTCTGGATTCATTTCTGCTCTGAAGATTGCTGCATTTGAAGTTTTGGTCTGAGGTCTGCTTACATTTACCTGATTTGCACTAAGATAATCTGCTCTTGAGATGTTCCGCAAAATGGCAGCTGCGGGCATTGTCCACAGGAGGAGAGGACTGGCTGGAAGGCACACTTCAGACACAGACCTTTTCTGTACAGCTCTTTCTCTTAACTTTAGCTGTACTGATTCAGCTGGGGAAAGTGAATGTCTCCACTGTTTAACATCATTTGAAATATTTACACAGAAAAAAGAAATCCAATTGCCACATAATTCAGCAGCTCATTTCTGTCATCACTGATGGAAAAACAAAACTCAGTTCGTATGTCATAGAATGTTCTCTAGAAGAGCTTAATTAAATTTATAATGAAAATAACAGGGGATTAAGAAGACATAGGGGAAATACATTCCTCTTGCAGAGCATTACAGATGTGATAGAAGCAATTTGCAGAGAAAATTACCTGTTTGCTGCTCAGTTTCTATAGAAATTAAATGAGTCTTTACAAACTCTGGAAAACTGCATTCCAGCCTCCGCTTTGTGACTGTGCAACTTGCAGCTTGTTATTTCTAAAATTAATCATAGGTCTCCATCCTCCCCTTTTTCCCTTGTTCAAATGCATTTTAGTCTTTTGTCCCTGCTGATAAATACACTGATGATTATATCATGTTCTTAACCAAGAACTGCCAACGCTGACAGCGGAGGCAGCACATGTCAGCAGTGTCTTTTGAAGGGAGCAGTAACAGGACATAAATCTAAACGGCTCGTTTCTTGAGTGCACTGTTTAGACTCCTCAAAAGACCAAAACTGTTGACCCTTGTGCCTTGTGAAAATCATGTCTTTCAGGTATCTGAAGTTACTTGGGTGAACAGAGTAGTGTTTCTCACTTTGCCACTGACCTTGGTCAGGAAGGCATGTGTAAGTGCTTCTCCAGCACAAGATGTTTCTTCTCTCATTAGTCTTAGCAACATCTCTCTGCTGAGCTTTGCGTGGACTGAAAGGACTGCCTGTAGCCTTGAACTGCAGGGATAGCTCTTGTCATATCCCATGGTGCCCAAACTCAGGATGAAAGGCAGCTGTACACGTTGAGTGTCCTTACTTGCCCCTGTTTGGGGCATTTGTACAGCACCTTCAGCAGTAGATTCTCAGCATTCTAAGTTTACCTTAGAGGAATATTAGAATGTTTCATATTAATCTCCTTGTTGCATGTCTAATTTTCATACTACTATGTCTTCTAAGTAGATGAGGCTTTCCTGTTACCTGGAAAAAAGGTGATTTCTGTGATATGGTTGGAAAGGTCACTGGTCTACTAGTATTTCTAAAAAGCACTGAGATCTATAGGTGGACAGCAGAAAGGAAAGGCCAGGTTTTATTTTGCATCAGCCCTATGTAGGCCATACTTACCCTGGCTCTCTTTGGACCTGTGGTTTTGGATCAGAAGAGGTTTCTCTTCTTGATCTGAAAAGCACCATTGGTGAACAGTGCTGTGCAGCACTGCTAGGTCCCTGTCCGATTGTGGGTCCGGGAGGGGTTCGTAATGATTCCAAGGGTGCAATTAAGACACTCAAGTTCTCACAAGCACATATCTGTCAAAGATCTCAAGTGGCAGGGCTCCCCACGATGTCATCATATTTTATAACCTGGCATTTCGTGTCAGGGAATTCTGCAGAGTGTTGCCATTGTACTCCATGCCTCCTGATGGGATGACTCAGGAGTGCTACCCTGAACATCTCTGTGTCATGTAGCAGTTCCAGCCAGCATGAACCACAGGGTTCGTTTCAAATCAATTGCTCTTCAAAATCTTCAGTGTTGCTCAAACCCTTCTGGAAATGAAACATCTTACAGTGTAAGGGAGCAATGTTTAGCTTGCACTAGTTCTGTGCATGGTATAAAAAGGTTTTAAACCTGAGGTTTCTGTTATTTTACTTTTGAAACTGAAAACTGAATTAAAGCTAGACAAACTGAATCTCTGTCATCTGGCTATTGCAGAGTTATAGATGCACATGTGTAATGTGTAAATAGTAATTGATCACTTATTTGATTTCACAGTGGCTTTAATTTACTCAGCGTTATGCATGGCATAAGATGATGGAGAATCAGTTCTAGAGGTGACTGGGTTCTCAGGAAATTTCAGATGCCTTTAGTTAGTGGAACTCTTGCTGCTGACATATGGGGAGAGGGACACTTTTAAGATGTTTCTACATGGATCTGGTTAGGAGACTGAATCACAACAACTTTTACTAGCTTTTAAAAAAAAAATATGCAACCAGTATGTGTTTTTCACATTGCTTTACTCCTGCATTGGGTTGAAGGCATCACTGATCTGATTCATGTGAGCTCTTCCTGAAGCCACCCCATGCTCTGGTAATTCACTGACATGTAATTTGGGCATATGAACCAACTGTCTGTGTTCAATTTCTACTGCTTCTGGCCAAGATATCTATGGGGAAATGGCCAGGATATGACTTTTAGCACATACGGTTCTCAACAAACACTACATAAATAAATTCAGTAAAGAGTAAATATACCAACAGAACCAAGGAATAGTCTTCTCACATTCTTACCAGAGGGGTGAAAGCTAGGGCTACTATTGATTTCTTAAGTGCTGTCTGCTTTCTTAGTGCTGTATCTGACTATAAACAATTTTTCACTTGAGAAATTTACAGCTTAACTAACAGAAAGTGAGCAAGGGGGGGATTTGTCATGCATAGCATGGAGCAATAAAATTTCTGATGAAAAATTTGGCCGCAGGAGAGATGGTTTTGTCATGATGAAAATGCTTTGTGGACATTTCAGTAAAAAGTTTAGGTCTTCCGTGGGCAGCCCATTACAGTAAAATGGTTTGAAATGAAATCTTTCAGTTTAAATTTATGTTTTACATTGATCAAACATACAATATTTTTGTTTCAACACTATTGGATTCAGTATAATGAATGCTCAATGTAAGTTAAAATGCTCTGGTGTTTTTCTGATCTGAAATTAAAACAAATATCACAACTGGAATTTCTTGTGGCTGGCCAGAACTGGCCCCTGAGGTCTTTTTGACACAAGTGCCATAGGGCAGTATGAAACTTGTGGGACAGCAGGACTGGTCACAAGGCTTGTTCTGAGCAGAAAAGCAAGTGGGATGTCATTTATAAAGAGAGATCACCAGAACAGACTTGTCTCACTGATTCTACATGCTTGCAATATTTGAATTTCTTCCAGAGGAGAAACATAGAATGTATCCGGCTTGAGGAGAGTTAATTATAATTTATGATTAGCAAGCACCAAGACACAAGTCTTGTGATCCTCCTAGGAGTAGGGTTAGGGCAAAGGATTCGAAAGTCATTGCTCATCTCCCCTCCAAAACCGGGGGAAAAAATTGCATACGAGAATGTTCTCCAAACTAAGGACTACCATCTCCAGTAGTTCTGCAATTTATCCCTCCTAATTCACTGATCAAAATGGGTCTTTGGGAAATATCATTAAAAGAAAAAGGACAGTCTTGAATACAGAGAAACACAGTCTTTCTGGGGAAAAAAATTCCCAATAGATGTCACAGCAGCAGACATCTGTTCATCTTCTGCTGGCCTTTGGAATTTCTCCTGCTGTTTTTGTTATTGATACCTGTGAGGGATTAGTGGAGAACAGATGCTGAAGTCCTGAATGCTGAACAGCGCTGGGCACCTGCACAGCAAGTAGCAGTGTTGCTTGCCCGGAAGCAACTTTGGTCTAAACAGACAACATAGTAAAGGTATGGAAGAAGGGAAGATAAATTGTTTCTGCTAGGAGAAGAAGCTGTTCCTATGAAGAAGGTATTTCTCTTTGGCTGTCCTTTTTATTTACAGCTGTATCAGTTGGTTACTCTTTTTATCTTTTTTTTTTTTTTTTTTCCCTGAAATAAAGTGCGTAGTTTGGTATTCACTGCAGCTCTGGGAAGTTCAGAGACAGAATCAAGCTCCACAGTTGGCACTTTGCAATAGGTAGAGTGAAGTCTCTAGGATTTAAAGGTTTCCCAACTTCTGAATCCAGTTCCAGCCCTAGGAAATTGTCTTCCAATCATTATCTTGTCATTTGTAACAAAAGGCAAAAGAAGGAAGCAATTTCAGCATTTCTTGCCCTTCAAATCATTCAGTTTTACTGCATAGCATGGTAGCAGGATAGCCCAGAGTGGGAGAGGGTGAGGGAAAGAAAAATCTTTCCCACAGTAATAGATGTCTGCATTAATTCAATGTGGGAAGGTGGATTTCATGCTCTGGGAAGGAATCGGAGAGTTCTAGTCCTTTTTCAGCATTAATCAATCCCTGGTATACTGCCTGCATGCAGTATACACACGTTCTCGCATCTCCCTTGCAGAATGATCCCTTCTATTGGTATGAATCTGGGCATAAGATCATATGACCATAGCACAGAGTCATTCAAACTGCACCCCCTGCTTGGGATCCCACATGTCTGCTTGTAAATGCATGCTACTTTTCCTCCCTATTGTGTCTGTTGCTCTCTTCTTGTTTTTAAAAATTACATTCATTAAAACTCCAACTCCCTAATTTTTATCCTGTCTCCACCCTGGTGTAAGACTAGATCTTTCAGCTGATCCAAATTTGCCTGAACCTTGACCTTTTCATTCCCTGCTGTCTCCAAATTGCTTGACATACTTTATCACGTAAATGGGTCTTCAAGGGCTCTGTCTGTGTGTGATGCTGCCTTGTGCTTCTACCAGCTTCAGATTAAGCAGCGTTCAACACTATCAGCAGTTCTACTGTTTCGCTTAAAGTTTTCAAAAGCAGTGGATTTTCAGAACAGAAATCTTTTGAAGTCACTACTTTCTTCTGGGTGGGTTTCCAGTGTTTGCTTCTCTAAGCAGCCCTCTTTCAGCAGTGGGAAGTCTGGAGAAGGGAAAGCTCCTGCTTCCCCATGACGAAAATTTGTTTGTGTGGCAGTACTAGGATTATTTAGATACGTGATTAAATTAAAATGAAAATAATCCTACATTTTGGAGGAAAAGAGGCCTGAATAAAAGAGGCTTGGAAAAAAAGTCAATTTTTAGCAGAAATGCTTGTTTTTTTCCATGGCCGCTTAGGTTTGGAGAATCAAGATGTTTCTGACAGCAACGATGTGAATGTAGGAGGGGGTGATTTTAATGTAAGAAGAAATAGTGAATTCTATGTGTTTCTTTTATTAAAAGGAGGTGGTTGTAGGAACTGTACTGTATCAGACATCAGTGTAAGACGTGCCTTACTCCCCTCACAAGGTTTTCATGGCCTGACATAATTAATCCTGCTCTGGCTGCTCTCTTTCTGGACTATCCAGCACTTACCTGTGCTACTCCCCAGCTTCAGGGAGTATTTTTATCCTCTTTCTTTGAAATAAAACCATGTATCATTTCAAAACACAGCTCTCCACCCAGTTCCATCATTGCATGCAGGTGTGAGTTAACTTCCATTAGACAATGGAAATTTCCAATGGAAAAAAGTGCCTGACTAGGTATCAAGGAGCCCTTGCTGTTTTCTCCTACCAGGTGTTTCATCCCCAGCAAGTTTAACATATTTTGATCCTTTCATCAGCTGCTACTTTCCTTTATTCTGGCTTAGAACACAGCATGAAACCCTTCTCTTCTGCAATTTGCTACTGGCCTAGTTATAACCCCTCTTTCTCTTATTTTGGAAAAAAAAAACAAACACAAAACCAAACAACCAAACCACAACTCAACAATTATTGTTTTTAAAACTTGATGATATTTTGTGTTGTTATTGCCCCAGAGCAGCTTGAGCTCAATGGTGTGGAGGCAGTCTGGTGAGAAGAGATCATAGTTCAGACTCTCGCTTCAGCAATTCAGTCTTCCGCTCCTCACGCCCTCTCTAGTCTTGAGAAAAGTCTTTTGTACCCAGACAAGGCCCAGGAAGAGAGATTTATATCTCTACTATAATGAGCTATATAGACTAGCTCAGGGGATCAGAACCATAAAGCTGCTTCCCAGCAGAAGCTGTCTTGCGTTTGGGGTGGTCAGAGCTGATGGAGCTGTGCTTGGGACAGTTGCCATAGACAGGGCAAGAACCATGTGCGAGAGAAGCCCCTGTGACTAGCTTCCCTCATGGAAAGAAAACAGCTGCTTTTGCACCTCTGACCGGAGCTGGGCTAAAAATCTCAGGAATGCTGAAGTGCCAGAGGAATGCTTCCCTTAGAGATACCATGGGAAAGCCTGCCTACTACAAGAGTTGCTTCATGTGAATGAAGCCAGAGCAGCATCTGTGCTCTTTCTACAGTAAGACCACTGCATTTGTCAATAAACCCAACCAGCGAGCAGTGAGAGGTGATCACCTAACCTGGTTACTGTCAACTCTCGGTAGGATGCATGGTAAGGGGATGCAACTGCCACCTGGTTTGGTAAAAATGAGGGCGAGGATGAGAGCAGAGAAGACTGATGAGAGAACTGGAGTTTACAGCTGGAGTAGCGGGGAGTATTAAACTGAGAGAAAGAGATTGCTTCTCTTGACCTGAATCCAAAAGGCTGATGCAATTGCAGCAGTGCTTCCATGCGGAGTACTGCAGATCTTCCTCTTCATTCAGCAAAAGCTTGCAAACACTTTCTCTCCTGTCTGGGTTGCAGCCTCTCTTAGCTGAGCAAATCCTAGTTGTTTGTTACGCCAAGTTCTGGCCTAAAACACACTTGCTGAAGCAGAAGAAAAGAAAGAGTGTGGGGGAACCAACAGAACCCTAAAGAAACAAACCGAAATATCACAACACATCTGAATTCATAATAGAATTTTGGAGAAAGAGGTTTCATGTCCCTCAGCTTGAACATGTGTTTTGTTCTGCCTTCAGGGTAAGCAGTATGAACTAATGGAAGAAACAGACTTAGCCATCCCATACAAAGCTTCTCCTATGGACTCAATCCATAATAATTCTCTCCTCTTTAAAATACTGCTAGCCCACCAGGTTAACTGACTCAAACCTGGAAGAAATCAAGGATGATGATGTCTTTATTAAAAGTGAATAGCTCCCTTCCTGACAAGGACTGATGGTAAGAAGAGCAGTGTTTTGAATACTAGCTGGAAGGAACCCTGAGGATGGTATCCTGCCCTCCACATAAAACCATCCCCCAAACACATTTCTCTAACTTCTCCTTAAAAACTATCAGTTACAGAGATTGCTTCCAAGGGCAATTCATTTCACTGCACAATTCTAACAGTTTTAAAAAAAAGTGACCTGAAGTTCATATATCTGTAAAGTTCCTACACCTTCCTTGCTGTAGTTTACTTAAGCATGTAAACAATTAAGCCTAAAAATAAGTCAGTCCCAACTAGAAGTATACAAAACATTCTCATTTTTATGTTACCAAGCCCTGAATCATGGGCCAAACTCTCTTGCATTGGTGATTTACAAAGAGAATAAAATCCTGTGAGACTAGAATTAATCACATAATGATGTAAAGAGTCAGTTGCTCATTGTATCCATGTTGAAAAGCTGTGTTCTGTTTTGTTAGCAGGAAAGACCGCTGATGCTTTTGTGAGTCACTAAGTATTGCTGTGTTTATCAAATTGCTCTGCTTTTGTGAGGACATGATGCAGTAGCTTTTCATTAAGCGAGATTTACCCAGTAGAGTTGGAATTTATGGACATGGGTATCCAGACTGGGGTTTTGGGATGGGAACCTGCAAATGTGCAACCATTTAATGAATTAACCTGCTTTTATGCTTAGCGTAAGTTAATCAATTTCTGCAAGGGATCAGTGTCATGAGCTTAAATCTAATGTAATTACAGTTCCCTTCTGTCTAATGCCACTTACTAAGGGGTACAAGTATGAACGCCTGGAATAAATATTCTCAAGCTTTTTTGCTCTCTAGAATACCAATACCTCTGTATGATATACTGCTTTGCATGAGTATAATTCAGTTAACAGGTAATTTGTGAATCACATAACTAAAATGCAGCTATAATGAAATACTATTTATTTAATGAGTAAGTGCTTCCTTTCTGTATAAAAAAAAAAATCTGATTTGAAAAACAGAAAATCAAGAAGATAAAATACAAAAAATCATTCAGTGAACAGAGAGCTAACCCCTGCAGAACGTGGCTTAACTCTCCATCCTAGAAGTGCATGGTAACTGTGCTTCTGAATTTAAAAAAAACCACACCAAAACAACAACCAACAAAATAAAACCATACAAAACCCCCAAGCAGTCTTAGTAGTTAGAAAATATCACATTAAAGATCCCATCTCCATCTGGAGCTGTTATTGAAGGTTGGGCCAGGGTCAACAACATAGAGGTACAGCAATTAGCTGCAATAAAGGAGAAAATGAGCCTTATTTCACCACTGTTAATCCTGTGGTACAGTGTCATTACTTTAGAAAAACAGAAACATTATGGATACTGATAGAACCCAGATTTGACCGAATGTTAAGTTTGGGGCATATCCGGACTCATTCTGTCGCACTTTTCCTACTCATCACCACAATCTTATTTCTTAGTAAGGCAGAGGAGCGTTCTTATGAGCACAAAGATTTTATTGCTATTCTTTGGACAAAAGTTTCTCCAAGCAGGAAAAAGAAATCCTTATAAGGAGTTCAGGGAGTTAATTTGTCTTTTTGGAAAAGACTCCAGTATGTCAAAAGGTTTAGCTGAGACTGACCTGTCTTTATTTTGAAGAAATAATTTGTTGTCTAACGCCCAGCATGATTTCTCCCAGGAGAGCTGAGTAGGTCTATTTGCTGGCCGGTACGTTGCTCCTTTTGACTGAACACAGTTGTGTTCTGTTTATGGCTCGTCCCTAGAGACTCCAGTGAATGCAGGAAAATGCCATAGGACATGAACCCACTGAGACATTTTTAAAAAGTAACAGGGAGAAAAACAACAACCACCATCAAATAAACAAACAGGCAAAACCAGAGAAAAGGTGGAACTCATCCAAAATCTCATGAGGCTCTTGTAAAAGAGGTGCTTTAAGGTTTTTTTAATGTTAACAAGATGTTCAGGACCCTTCACATTGCTGAAGGACTGGGTTAAAAGGGCATTTCACAAGCCTAATTGGATAAACATATCCATACAGCAGCAACAGAGGAAACCCACTTTAGCCTTTGCATCTGAGCAGAGGAGCTTTTATTAATTTAGAAGTGAATGGCTGTGCACGCTAACAGAAGTTGACATTCCCTCCCCAGCTTAGTAGAGCTCTATTTGGCCTTTTTATCTAGCACGATCAGTTTGCCAAATGAAGGTTGCATGTGACCTCTTGCTTCCCTTGAGATTCTGCTGTATACGGTAGCTGTTCAGTGTGGCACGCACCACATTTGCCTTGAGAACAGCTCTACGGTGCTTACTACTTCATCTCCTCGGTTGCATGTTGGGGCCCAGCCAGGACCATGCAGAAGGAAGGGACACAGTACATTAGCAGAGCTCTTTGCTTCTGCCCAGTATCCAGACATACGGTGGCATTCAAGTGGAAAATATGTTACATCCTCTGTGGTTCAGCGGGATCAGCCAAGCATCCGTTCTACAGAAAGACCACAGACTTGCTGTTCAACAGCAATGGAAATGCGAAACATGAATCTGAGCACCAATTTGAAGTGAGGTTTGATCCAGAGAATGCCATTACTTGAGGGAAGAAGGAATGGGATGAGGAAGATGGAATGGGATGAGGAAGAGAATGGGGGTATCTGGAACGTGTTGGGTCACGTGCAGAAAGCATGGAGCATGCAGGGGGTTCAGGCAAGTGGATTAGATGAGGTTACAGGCAATTTCAGACTATTTGCCTAGGAGGCTGTGTCTGCACTTTTCTGCATGCTGTGAAGAGAAGAATGCATTCTCCCATTTCAGAGAGCAGAAGTCACGTGTGCTTTGTGTTCACTAATTATCAGTCACGTCTAAAATTTATCCCTGTGCTGGCCAGCTGTCCCCCAGGTGAGGGTCAGTCATGCATTCATTCTGCCTTTCTTTTCTCGGTGTGTGCCAACCCTTCCCATAAGTGTTCAGGCTGTGCTCTGAGATCTCCTGATGGGATCCTCTGGCCTGAGGTCTCAGGGTGGGACTGCACCTTCTCCACTGGTAGGGAGGGAGTTCTCCATCTCTTCATTTAGGACTCACAGCTCCCTTTCTTTTCCTCAGTGATTTTTTCTCTTTGCTTACTGCATCTGCCAGCCAGAGAGCAGAAGTTTCAGTCTGCAGACAGAGGTCTGGAGTGCAGACAGACCGGGGCTCTGGGCTCTGTCACTGCAACATTGCTTTTCCAGGCAGACGGAATGGCAGCTCCTTGGAAGGTGAAAACTTGCCTGTCAGAGTTTACTTGAAGACTTTCTGCTTTGAGGAGTTGATCAAAAAAGGAAGAATTTCCCTGAAACATCTAAATAACCAGAGGGACTGGGCTTTGTTTGGTTTTGCTCAGATCGGGGCTGTTAGTTTCTTCCACTATTAGTCTTCTAAAAGCCAAACAGAAAGAGGAGAAAACCTAAAATGTGTTCTATGCAGATCCTGAAAGAAACAAGTAAAAGCCTTTGTAGCACTGCTCACCATGCTGGGCACTGACTCCATTACCCTGGGTGCTGTATAAATGCAGGGCTGTCTCCCTTCTGGGTGATGGCTTGGCCTAACTGTGTTTGTAGACAAGTGAAAATGTCAAATCCACTTTATTATGCCTAAAACATGAGCATGGATTTCAGACTCTTGGGCAACATGTAGTTAGGGTGAAAAGACAGCCAGAGGATGGGTCTTATTGCAAAAATATCTTTTCCGCTTATGATTTAACCTGTCCAGCATGCTTGTGCACATACATACGTGCATACAGCCAGCTCTTCCTCTTGCGGGCAGTAAATACACTTCCTGGGCCTGTGCTCTCACCTCCAGCACAAGGATGTGCCGGGATGAACCCCCTGTGAATGGAGGTGCCCTACCCCACTGCTGGTGCTGCTTTGGTGGAAGTGCAGTGATTGTTACTGCAGGGTGACAGCTTTACTCCAAGGCTTTTGGCTTTAAATATCTGTTTCCAAGCACCTTGCTTTATTCAGGCAGCCTTTCTGTCAGACTGGCTGGGTGAAGAAGAGCATCTCAAAATTAGTCTACTTCATGGAAAACTTCCCTTTGCTGCTTTTAATTAAGAAGAAGGTACAATTTACTAGCATTTTCCCTTTCACTGGTATCTCTGAATCACATTCCCATTCCTAATATTTCACTCTCTGTAATCTTCTTGAGTGATTCTAGTTTCATCTTTGAAATAATTTACTGAGTTTGTTTTTCAAAAAGGCAATCAGACATGTTTCTTACAAGACGCCCTGAGAACTGCCACATAGACCTGAGTACTTCCTTTGATAGGTGGGCTCAGACACACAGGTATATCTCTGTGGCTAAACAGGTTACCATGCATTAACTGAGCAACAGTAAATCATTCTTTGCATAATCTTAACTCCTAGCAAGTGCAAGGTAGGCATGTTAATGTAAACATAATGAAGGAATGTAACCTAGAGCCTTCTACTGCACATCTGCCACCAGCTGAGAGCATGAACAAACTCAATTACCATAGCAGAGTAAATTGCCAAGCCAGAAAAATTCAGTCATAAATCTACATCCCTTGGTTAATTTGGTGTGACTTTTGCATCTAGTCTGCAGCCTTCATATGTATTGCAGAAGCTGATTCTCTGTTTTTCTGTGCTTGTACTGTCATTTATAGCAAAACAGAGTGCAAAGTGGGTGTACAGTGCTACAAAGGAATAAACATTTTTCCTGATGTCTCTGCTTTTAGCCAGTCTACTCATTATATTTAGATTCTGTAGCCCATTTCCAAACTCACCAGTTTTGTTTTGGGTCAAACCTTTTCATTCTGTATCATTATCTGTACTATTCCCTGCTGGTGAACCCAGCTCATGGCCCATAGGGAGGTAGAAGCAGTGGTTCAGCTCTTTAATATCAACTCCACGTGTCATTGAATCATCTCATGCAATGGATGTAATCCAGGCCAGATATGAGCATATAAGTGTGTTTTTAACCTACTTGCCAGTGTACATGACACTGTACTTATGCCAGCTTCAGACCAGGCATTGGGAGTCCCCTGAGCGAAGCCATTCTCATGCCATTACATTGCATCTTTTTAAAGGTATCACAGCAGCTGCTTTGCAATCTTGCTAGTTTTTCCCAGCAAGCCAGAAGAATTATGTCTGACCAAAGTCACTTTTATTTTTGACTAAAGCTGTCCCAAAGGGAGGCAGTATTCTGAAAGAGATGTACAGGCATATTTGTTTAACCTAGTGCTTACTGCTCATTTCTTCACACATACAAGCTCTCAACTCATAACCTGTCCATTCCATCATATTTTCCAGCTCCTGGGTTTTTCTCTGTAGCCTTGTGCATTTTTCAGCTTATGGTTTGACAGAGCTCTTTGAGCTCACACTCACGAGACCTGCACAGAGATTTTCTTTGTTGCTGTTTGCTCCTGTGTTGCTGTTAATACTTGGAGTCAATATTAGATTTCTTACTAATGTTAAATTTGAGTTTTCTTGTTTTTCCCAATGGTCTGAAAAGAAAATCAGCTTCATGGCTGTATTATTAAATAAATATTAACAGTGGTTGTTATGAAATGTTTAATGCAGTTACAAAGCCTGAAGTTATGACCCTATCTTCTCCCAAGTGAGGTTTGTAGCCCTTTACATCTGGCCTGCATGCAACTGAAAGGGGTTTGTGTAGTGTTTAAACCACAGATGAATACAGATAGGAAGCTGAGATCTCCGTGAAGACGCTTGTCTTCTGGTGGTTATTTTTTTGTCCCACATGCAGTAGTCACTATTAAAAGCCCACAATATCAGCCTCTGGTTTTGTTCTAGTGATGCTGAAATCTGCTCTGTTTATGAGCAGGAAGAAACAGTGCAGCATTTCACATTGAACAGGACATCTGTGTATGCCAGGTTGATGGAGATGATGTCTGCTGCTGAAGAATCAGGCCCTGACCGTGCCTCAATTAACTCTTCTGCTGCTGTCCATGTTACGTGCAGTATGGCCCACAGGATGAAGGATCTGGGCAGTGCGGGCATCCTTTGGCTATACTGAGGTACAGGTTTATATGGTTCCCTGTCCTCTGCTTGCTCAGAGCCAGGGCCTGTTTATTTTGAAATGCGGCGTGACTCACTGTGGTCAGGAATCTGTCATACCTTAAGATATTCCCTGTCCCACCTCTCTCTGCAGAACAGGCTCCGAATGACGAGTGAGAAGCCAAAGTGAGGAAGATGCTGTTGAAATGGGTGTACGTGAAGTGATGGAGGGGAGGTGGCAGATGGCTTGTGGTGCAGGTACAGGGCCAGCTGGGGCAGGAAACCAGCACGTTGCCGAAGAGTCATGGTTTCACAGCTACCTCTTGCCACTGACTTCTGGGTTAGGCAAGAGACATGCAGACCCCTGCCCACCTGGCCTTCTTGCAGTTAGAGCTGATGAATTTCTTTCATTTGAGACAGGGCAGAGGCTGATTTACCTCGTGTATCCTCTGTTGAGGAGACTCTCCAGTGAACTGATAGCAGCTGAATTCCACAATCACCCTGTAGAGCCTATTTTAATCAGCTTTCTGTGTATTTGTGACTTCCATTTTGCTTAACTTTTATAGAACTTGCTGCTAGTATGCAAGATGTCATATCCCTGTTAATGTTACAAATCTACCCCAACAGTGTGTTAATATCTCTGTACTGGCTTGGTTAAAAACAGGAGTGATGGCTTCTAATGTAGAGCAAGAACTAAACCTCTGTGCTGTTTGCTCACTTCCCGTCAGTAACTCTGGCATAAAATCCTGCAGCTGAGATTTAAGTGATGTAATCTTTACAGTCTCATCAAAGCTATGGATACGGCTGATTGCATGCAGCAGGGAAGCAACGCTAAACTTGGTTAAATGCGTTCACTTGTTTTCATTATCCCACTTTTTTTCATGGGCCCAGCATGTCAGCTTGGGAATGCAGGATGTTTTTCCTCATTTAAAGGGCTTGGGTTTTGCTTTGCTTCTTAAATCCCTTTAAATGCACTTCTAGGTCTCTTAATTATTCATTATAACTTAATTACATTTAGTCCACCATCATCACTCTTTCTTTGGTGAAGAAAGTTGTTATTTATGAGTCAAAAGCTGTCTATGAAGCGGACAGTCTGGTACTGTCAGAAAGACGGGAGCTGGGGAAGCATTTTTAATTATTAAAAGAAGCTTTGATTAAAGAGAGTGAGTTAATTTAACAAGTGCAACTGGTTTTTTTTGTTTGTTTTTTTTTTTTTTTTGCTAGACATGCAGAAGAAAGCATATCCATTAATCTGTCAGGCCCGACCTGAAACTATAGGACTAGCTCAAACGCCCTAGGAGATGGACATATCAGTTCTGTTTGATTTCTTTTGAATGGTGTGAACAGTGTTTGCTGGCAGTGGTTGCTGGGTTTGTTTTGTAGTCAGTTATTCTGAACCACAGGCTCAGAAATAAAATTTTGCTGTGAGGGAGAACCTCATACTAGCTGGCCTTTTATCCTGACAGGCTGGGACTAGACACACTAAAAACAAACTGGTGTGTGTCCTGTTGTTTCATCTTGGAATATCATTTGTTCTGTTGTGTTAGGGTGCAGGGTCATTTGAGCACCTAATTTTCTGTCAGTCCTAGTGGCATTGAGTTGGATCATACAGCAAGGAGAATTAAGCATCAGTTGAACTTTGTAGTTTTGGATATTCTGGTTACTGTCTCGGCTAAAGAATTCAGGACAGGGATTATCTTTCTGTTTTCTGTTGGTTCGAAACTTAGTAAACCAAGACCTTTGGTTCGTGCCAAGGATCAAAAATGCCATTAAACTGAAATATCAGTTTGTTAGTTCTTGGAGATACATAGTTTTCTATCCTAGCAGTAGGAAGGATTTTTTACATTTTTTTCCTTTTTTCTCTTTCTTTTTTGCATAAAGAAAATAATCTTGGAGAGAACTACCTACAAACTCCAGTTGTGTGGCAGTCTAAACTGAGGTTTTTTCTGTTGTGCTGACTAAGCCTGGCTGAGGTTCATACACGCGTCTGTTGGATAGATTCTTGCATAAATACCAAACGTTTCAGCAGGTAGCTTGAGGAAATAATGCAACAGTGAGTGCAACATAAATATAAATATTCCTAAATGAAATAATGATGTTCTCCAGCATAAAAGCCAAGTGAAATGCAGAAGGGAAAAAACCTCCATGTGCTAGTTACTTAACCTTGGCATAGCTACTACACAGGGCTCAGCTGCAGTGTTCTGTCGGCACTGCCAGCCCCATGCAGGGTCTTCACCGAAACCTTTTATGCAAGACCAAGTGATAGAGGTGGGCAGCTGAAATACTCCCAGGGATGTGCATTTTTACATTAGCTGTGCTTAGCCAAGTGAAGTCCATAATTGCTTTTCTGTGGCATATTAACTTCTGCATCAAATACAGCGTTAAAATATTGTACTTATCGTACAAATTGTCTGCAGTGCCATAGTGGTCTGAACAGCTTCTATTTATTTTCTCCATGCAGAGGGAGTGCGAGTTTGTAGATTCCAGAAAACTGTTTGTTGTTGCCAACCAGACTCATACAGGTTGGTGCTTATGTTTAACTCGTATATATTTGTTTCCCTGAAGTGTTACAGCTCAGCTAGGCAAACGGTGTCCCAGTGAGGGCAGTGGCTTTCAATCCTTGCCCTGAGCCTGCACTGCTATGGACCAGATGTGAATGAGTACTGCCAAAAAGTAAATATAGGCAGCTGTTGTGATGCCAGAAGTACCAGCATGACTGTTCTTTGCTAGGTACTTATCTGTTTTTTCATCCTCCTCCAAATCCTCCCCAGTCTGCTTCTGTCTAGAAGAGAAGAGAGATGGAGAAATTTAAGAACAGTTTCTTTTCTGTCTGTGCCTTTCTGCACCCCTTCTTTCCTATGTCTGATTCTCCTAGCTTAAGTCTAGACAAAAGCTAGAATTCTTAAAGGTAGACTGGGTTAACGGAGAGAAAAAAAAATAATCTGAAAAGCAAGTCAGAAAAAAAATACAAGATCTCATCTGGAGGCCATCTTTTCCTGTTAGGTGTTTGCATGATGTATAGCATAACCGTAGGTCCCTAGAGTCTGACCCCTTACAGCTAAACACCAGTATCACTGCTTCTGGGAAAAAGAACAAAATAAGCATATAACATCAGGATAGCTTGTGCAAGTCTCTATTTAATTACACTGCTGCGTGAAGACATTTGTTGGTGTCACATGTACTTTGCGATGGCTATTATACATTCTTGACTCTTGAGGGAGTCATGTTTTCACTGGAGTTTTTCACCACAGAGGTAGTGGCTTTTTTTTTTTTCTGTTTTCCTTTTTTTCGTTTCAGCAGGATTTAATAAGCTGGTTAGACCTACTGTAATTAGTTTACTCTTCAATCAGGAAGATAAACAGTATCATGACTGTGGTGGGAGCAAGCAGGCAAGCGCCAAATACAGTGCAGGCAGAATTCACTAGCTTCTTAATTAAAACCTGTTCAGGGGGTGCAGAGTGCCACACGGGCTTCAGCAAGCTGTGAATCACAGGGAAGAAAAGCAGGAACAGGAAGACTCAATAAGCAGAACTAAAGCTTCAATTACAAATAATGAATCACAAAATAAGGACTATAGCAAGGGTCTGAAGTTCTTCTTCAGGAATGAAGAAACAAAATCTTCTCAGTAACGTGTTTTAAAAAACATATCTACCCTTACCATCAGCAGCACAGCAGCATGTCCCGCCATCTGAAGTCCTTGGGAAAGTATTTTTTCTGGAGTGGAAGTAACAGTGAGGACTATATTTGCTAGACTCCGATCTGTGGGAAAGAGGCCTCAGAGTCCCATATGATGCAACTGACCTCATAATTTCAGAGGTTTCTACAAACACCTTCCATCACAACTATGGGCTGGATGTCATTGTGCCAGGTGCTGTATGAACAGATTGCAAAGACTGTCCTTGCTCTTGCCATTAGTTTGTTCTTCGTAAAGCCAGAGGTGATCATATATTTTGGTCTTCTTAAAGAGAGTTATGAAGGCTTGATTCATGAGTAGAAAGTGCTTTACTTTGTTGTCTGTAAGAGTAGATGTTTTATGGGAAAGGAAGACCTGCTGCAGAGGAGATGAACAGACAAGATACTACTACCTTTCCAAGGACAGTGGGAATATAGATATTCCTGCAAGATACTTTTGAGTCTGGAGAATTAGAAATGAATGGCTTAAAATTTTATTGGGATGAATGATGGGCTGCAGGTAATTTCTCCCAACAAATACTTAACTTTTAGGAAACAACACTGAGTTTTGGTCCAAGTTAGCAAACATATGAGGGACACAGGCCCTTTTTCAGCAGCTCTTTTCCTCCATGACGTTTTGGAAGAGTCATTTATCTAGTTGTTCAGATGAGTTGAGCTATAAGGTTCTGCATCTAGATTCAGAAACATAATTTTTGAACAAGGTACACAGTATTGAAGGTGATGATTTTGTCCTGGGTTAACACTGAACACAAAATAAAATCATGGCACAAAGTTAAGACATTATTTGCGTTCCACTTATTCTAAGGGCTCACACCAGGTTTTAGTACAGGGCAAATATCACCTATGACAACTTCCAAATGCTTTAAAGTTGTTTTGTCTATATGCATATTATTTTCTATTTTAATTCAGCTCCCCATCTGTTAATTCACTAAGTCAAATGGCACCTTTCTGCTTTGTGATTGTAAAAATGTTAGAAAATTGAGTGGTACCTTGTTACTATTTTTCCGCCCAAAAAACCCTACTGAGTTTACATTATTCTTTGAATCTTTTAAGTAATACCAGTCTGAGTTGCTTCCCATTACTGAGTGAACTTGCTCAGTTAAAATTGGGGGGAAAAAAAGAACAGATAATGTGTGCCTGAGATCTCTTGAGTTAGTGTTTCCAATTTTCTGATTAAAAAGGTTTGGAAAGTTTCCTGTGCTTCTGTAAGAAGTGGACTTTTTTTTCCCTTGCTATAATCCTATTATCACACAAAGTACAAAGGTTTCCTAGCTATGCATTACAATGCTAAGACAGAAGAGTGACTGGCCCCATCTTAAATGTTCATAATGTCTTGCCCTGTCAGCATCATGTAACACCCACTTCATGTACGTCAACAAAATGTCGCCCTGGAAAGCATGTACTCTCCTATGCACTTAGTACATAGGACCTATTTCTGCTGAGGGTATATGCTAAAATTCTTCCCCAAGATGGGACACATTTAGGCACCTGTAGGATCACTCTTAATTTAAATTTACAGCTACGAACAGACCTTGAAGAGCCATGTTCAAATGTTATACAAGTCCATGGGTTAAATACTAATAACACTGGCTATCGGCCTCTTCGAGTAATACAAAGTTTAGAATGGAAACCTTTGGATCAAGGTGGGACTCCTGTTTCAGTTTCAGAAAGCAGCTGAGAGAATGTGTTACAGCTGCTTGGCATAATCTCTTCTTGATACACAGCTGGAACACATCCCACAGGAAAATGCTTTGTTAGCAATATGGGAAAACCAGAGAATAAAAGAAAGCCCCCTTGGCAGAGGTCTTTATCTATTCTGAAGCAGAAACTATGTGAATATTTCACGCACTGCATAGAGAGAAAAGGGATTATATTGCTTTCCGGATTGCGTTTTAACAGCTTTAGAAAACAGCAGGTAACTAGAACTTCAGAGCCTGCCTCTGCTTATGGCTATTGTAATCATCTAGTCCTCCAGATCCTACATTAATTTCTAGCCAGTCCTATTTCCGTCTTGTTTTATTCATCTTACTATATTTCCTTTACAGAGGTATTACAAAATATATTTTGAATTGAGGACAACTAATAAGTACAGTGTGGATCTGGCAATGCCAGAGCCACCTTGGTGAAATTATGCTGTTATGGGTTTTCAATTGTTTTAATCCATGAAAGAGATATCAGAGGGTAAGGGATGCTGGAAACTTCCAGACTTTTACAGAGTCCAACTTGGACACAGGAGCAGGTCCAGCTAGGGACTCTGGCTTTTTCTAAAACACAGAGTTTTATCTCATTTACTGTTAATTTAAACTAGGCACAATGTTATTCTGCACTCTCTCTATTGAGAGACATAGGCAAATCATATGTGAGGTGGTCCTTGGCTTCATGGTACCCTGAAGTTAGGTGAGAAGAACTAGACCTAACTTAGCTGACTTGGTCAAGTTCACATCTGAGATGGACGTGGCTGTAGATGCCTCATCCGGCACGCTGTCTTCATGTTTCTACATTTGCCACATTAACACTCCTCACCTAGTTTTGTAACTTCTTGTAGGAGACTGGAGATGAAATGCTGGTGGGCAGAAATTGCTGCTGGGTTGGCTGATGATAGATGATAGTTGGTGTCCTGTTTGATCTGAATGTATACCACACAATACAAGGTATCACTTCTTTAGTTTCTCTCCTGTTTTTTGGCTTGGGCTTCTGTTCAATTCATCCTATTTATGCATATTTACACTGATGTACTGGTCCCACATGAGGCTTATGCTCCCCTTCTTCCTTCCGCCTGTTGCTTGTAGGCCCATGTTGCTGCAGGGATTGGATCTGTAGGTGGCAGAACCTTCTTAGCCCACTCGGGGACCTCTTAAAGTTTTTTCTCAAGGATTCAGCAGTTTAATAGTGGGTAAGTCAGCTCGAGGTGAAGGCAAAGCTATTGCATGGAGTTTCCGCAAGCTCTGTCTGGCTCCTATTGCAAAGTGGAAAAGATGGTCTTGTCTTTGGTGAGAATTGTATCAATGATGTAACACGCAAGCCGGTAGGAGCAGTGACCTACTGCTACCTTTGCGTGGCTCTGTGACTGTCTGTGTTTAATGCACTCAAGGTTAGATGGCCACAGGCAAGAATCAAGTGAGCATGTTCAATTTTGCTTCCGCTTTAAACACAGTGTGAGGGTAGCTCTGAAAAGTGCCTTTGGGGTTGGTGTCCCAGAGTCCAAAGGTCACCTCAAGGGATGAGAGAACCTCCCATGTGAAGGTCCTCTTTGCATCCCCACCAAGAGGCTTGTGGTCATGGCACTGGTGTAACACTGTAGGCCTCATGCCCAACACAAGAGCTCGAGACCTCCGCATGGCTGCCCCTTTGTGTGCATGAATGGCATTGGTTTCCCGTTTCTCATTCTTAAAAATGTGGCTGCTGCTTTTACTTTTAGCAGTGGAGGATCTTCATGAAAGCCTTGCGAAATTCAATGTTGAAGGTGGTGTAAATAATTGGGTTGACAGCACTGTTGACATATCCAAGCCACGTAAAGGCGCTGTACAATGCTGGGGGGATGTTGCAATCGCAGTGCATGTTTAGGATGTGAGTGATGAAGAATGGGAGCCAGCAGATGATGAAAACACCTGGGGGAAAAGGAGAAGACAGATTTTGATTGCTGAAAGTTGGACAAATTTTGAGACTATAAGAACAGTAAGGATGTTTTGGCATAAAAGAAAAATGCTTCCCTGAGAAATAAGCCTTCTGCTAGTCTGTTAGGTCTCATAGGCTATATTCTGAATATCCAGATACTAAAGAACTTCTTTGCTGATGTAATCAGGCCAGTTGCATCAAAAAAATCTGACTTTCAGAGATAGCAGTTTCTTGCTGAGTTATGCTGCCTTTTGTGTTCTAGAAAGCCCATGAGCTCTCTTGCCCCTGTACCTAGCTGTCTTTTGTCAGTCCAGACACCCCACAGATGGACAGTTTTCTCAGCCCTTTGTACAGCACTGTGAACTGTTCTAGCTGGGAAGGAGGCAGCCTTCCTATTGGCAGCATTTTGCCTACTCGCCTACGTATCCTCTAATGTATCCAGTGAAAGTATTTCAGTGCAGGCCTGCAAAAATAGTCTACACTGGACATTCAGACTGGCTACCCTCATCCCGGGTAGCTATTGGTTTTCTGCAGAAACACAAGAGGAAGCCAATGTGCACTCTCACCAAGTACAATGGCTAGCATCTGAGTGGCTTTCTTTTCCTTCTGTTGTGCCAGTTTCCTCCTGATCACAGTCTTGAGAAGGGCCCTTGTCTTGCCATTGGGCATAGACTGGATCTCAAAGACCTTGGCTGTGTAGGGTGTTTCTTTGGCATGTCCATTCTTCTCTACTTTCCCAGGGCTCTCGAAAGCCTGCAGAGTTGAGTTGGTGCCCTGATTAGAAGCAACTGGCACAACCAACTGATGGCTACTTGGTGCCGCTGGTTTGATGGTCATTTTCTCAGGGGGACTGGTACTGGACACCATCTCCATTTCCATATCTTCTATGTGACTCTCCGCCTCCTGGACAAGAATCAAATGTCCACAACGTAAAGAGAGATAAATATACACAAAGGAGCAATGAACATTCCTTACAGAGTGAAGCTGGATGATGTTGAAGAACAACCAATCCCGCTTCTCCCTCCCTACATTTTTGGTAGATGCTTGGAGAATGGCCTGTAAAGTGTTTACAGATAAGAATACTTTTGGGTAGATGGGATTGACTGAACAGCAGTGAATGACTCTCCTTTATTGCACAAACAGGCTAAGAAATGGGAGAGACACTGTCTCCATTCCCTGTAGGTTTTATTCAGTTTTCAGAAGATAAATAAATAAAAACAAAACCAACAAGCAAAACCTAACAAAGCCAATGCAGTCCAAGGCTTAAATAACGGAGAGGAGAAGAAAATCAAAGACACAAAATGTTAAAATGTCACGGCTGTTATAGCTGATCTTTAGGTGAGCTTAGTCTGGCTTTTTGAGCTCCATGATCTTAAACCCCCTGCTTCACTCTAAGGAATGGGAAGAATATTTAAATTTTGAGATTGAATGGTAACCTTTGTTCTTAGTTTATTTTTCTCCCACCCTACATACATCCACTTTGTGCCCTGAGAGGAGAAAAGGGGAAAGCTAAATGCTCTGAAAAGCTACCACTTCTCTGTAACACTCACCACTTTGCGCTTATTAACTTGGAAACTCCCATTGGACTTCACAATAACTGTGCAGAGCTTGACGTCTTCTGGATGAGTGCATTTGTCCTAAGGGGCAAGCACCAGCTCAGAGGTTACACAAGCAGATATTACTTGGGAAGGGAAGCTGGTAAGGGAGGCACGTGGAAATACAAACACAGGGCATGAAGCAGAAATTAATCAGTGTGACTGTGGCGCTAAGAATGATGGAAAACTACTCTGAAGAAGCAGTGACAGAGGCAAGTATTCCTTATGCTTTTCACCAAAGAAAGGAAACCACAAAGATCTCCTAATGTCTCTGCCTATCCCTGTCTTGCTGCCTCCTTGCTTGTCATGGCACTGGCCTCTGAGGCAACACAGTTTGGAAGCAGTGCCTCTGGGACTATACACTCCTACTGCTTGTTTTGCATGTGCTGCGAGAGTACCGTTTTGACAAGCAGTCTCGCACTTCACACGCTCAGCTGGACTCCACTTACAAACCTCATGCTTTGAGAGGGTGTTTTCACTGCAGAGGCATCATTACCAGTGATGTAGTTTGCACCCCAGCCATGCAAACAATTTCCATTGAACTTCTTCATCACAACAGCAGGACTGACTCAGAAAATAGTATAGCCTGTAGTCAGGCTACTAACCCGAACTTAGAACCAAAGGAAACAGTCTGGTTAATGAAGCAGCTCCTAATGCAGATCTGCTGATGAAACATCCCCTGAGACCCAGGGAGGCCTGCAAAGCACCAGCCAGTGACCTGATAATCCAGTGTGCAACTGGGACTCCAAATGGCACAGAATTCACTTTTGTGATCCAGTATTTCACCTGGTCCAGCCAGTGCCATTTGGGGAATGGAGGATGTGCTTTGGGGAATGAAGCGGAGCTGGAAGGGGAAAGGACGGAGACTGCTGAGAGCAAGGCAGAGGTATGATTACCTTCAGTGGGGCTTGTGTGTCCGAGTCCAGGCCGTGGCTGCTGCGCTTGGTGTTGACACGTTTCCTGCGCTTCTGCAGCACTATGTAAATCTGCACATACACCAGCAGGGTGACAATGAAGGGAACGTAGAAGGAGACGATGGAGGAATACACGACAAAGGCAGGATTGGCAATGATGCACTCATTCTCGTCTGGAAGACAAAATGTTTCGGGCTTGTTGTTGCTGCCCCTAGGAGCAAAGACTGGCTTCCCCCTCTTCTCTCCCTCTTTCAGAAGGCACAGAGACAGCCAGAGCGTGAGAGGTTTGGGTTCTAAGGGGTACCACCATGTCAACTGGAAGTGGTCCCAGAACAGCAAACTCCCCTTGGGTCACAGGGAGTCACATATGACATGAAGTCCCTGTCTATTGCTTGCCTTACAAATAGAAGCCTGCCAGTGTCATGCTGTATACAATCCAGTCATCCTATGGAACTGACGGTTGACACCCCGTTCTTTTCTTGCCTACTTCAGTGAAGCTATTTGTCCCATTACTTTCTTTTTCATGTGTTTTAATACAACAGGGATTTTGATTTTGTAGTGGACAAATATTAATGTAACACTGAGAATTGTTGTGTATACCACACAGCCTCAGTTCTGACGTGTCTAAAACACTGGTCTGGAACAGCAAGAAATGAAATGGATTCAGAAGAAGCTGACAGAAATAGTCTGGCATGACAACGGGAGAGGACACCTGAAACAGGGATGGATACATCCTAATACGCCTAAAACCTGATCCCCGTTTATTCCTGACTTGTAACAGAAGACCTTCTGGGGACTCAGTAAAGCCAGGACAATGCCAATAGCCGGCTGCAGGTGGCATCACCACTCACCTGTATTGTTGAGGCCAAAGAGGATCGGGCAGGAGATGGCAAATGAAAGCACCCAGACCACAGCGATCATGACGGTGACCCTGCGCTTTGAGCTGTAGCGGGTATTGTACAGCATTGGCATTGCTACTGCTGTGTACCTGCAGTGTGAAGATACAAACCCAGGTTACTGTTGTTCTGCCAGTGCTGACAAACTTTGGGGGAAATTACATGTAGTTGCTGTGTCTGAAAGCCTGGTCCAGCGAGAGAATATAGGGCAAGTCAGGTTTCACGAATCTCCAGGATGTTTGCATTTCTGATTTTGGAAGGTGTGAGACTGAGGTCAGCTTAGCATAGCGGTTTTCTTCCACACTCCGAGCTGCTGCTTTCCCACTGAAGTCCGCTTCACTATGCAAGTGTATAAACAGAAGGAACCGAACTAACGGGGACACACACAGTTCAATTTACATTCTCAAGAATAGTGTTTCTATGTCTGCTTCTGATGGAATCCTTGCTTGGACCTCGTTTAGGTCCTCTAAATTGCTCTTCAAAAAATGGCAACACCACTGGCTCTCAGCATTTTCCAGTCTCTGAGTCACAAGTAAAATTAGACCATATAAAGACGGCCGTGACATGCTACTGTGGATTTGATACAACTTACTGCCACAGAGCCCTCACCTGTCAATGCTGATGGCACACAGGTTGAGGATACTGGCTGTACACATCATAACATCAAGGGTTACAAAGATATCACAGTGGATCCGACTAAACCTCCACTCACCAACCACCTGCAAAGAGAGAAAATAAGGTCAGTAAAAGAAGTCACTGACAATTCACCACTATTGAGAGGGTCTAAAGGGAGATTTTGCACAAAAACACAGACGCTTGTTGGTAGCTGGAGTTCTGGTTCAAGAGGGATTAAAATTTTGTCTACAGAAGTTCCAGCTGGAATGGGGTCACATGTAATCAGTCACACGCTGTGTCAAGCAGGATTGTTTGCCATTGAGTGCCTTCAAGGACTTAGTCCTGTCTAGTCTAAAGGTCTCAGATGATGGCACAGCCACAAAGGAAGTACTCTGCTCCATTCAAACCATTCCTTAGAGCATTCCCCTGAGGACTGGTGTGATTTTGTCCTTCCTATTCCATCTGGTTACTCTGTATTGAGCTAGGCAGCCCAAATGGCAAGCACAAACCTGAGCCCGTATTCCAGCGATGTAAGGGAGTGCAAGGCTCCTCAGAGTGAACTATGTAGGAGCTTAAACAGGTCTCTGAAGCATTGCAAAGAAGTATTAGGAAGGAAATACAGTAATTTTATATCCCAAGCACCTCTAATTGTACTTACAGCATATTATTAGACACTTTTTTGCAATTATACCTAGCAAAGACCAGCAGTAGAGAAGCAGGATTTTCCTTCATTTCTTAGTTTAAAAAATCAGGGTAGAAATTCCTCCCTATTTTTTTTTGGTGAACGAAATTTATTTAATCTAGAGTGAAAATTCTTTGATACGCTACATCTTGTGATAAAGACAAAGAACTAATGAAAACACTTCCAGTTACCGGTAGCCTTTTTCTCCTCACTTATCTTGCTATTGAAACTGAACTTTGCCAATTAAGTTTAATAGCAATTATTAGGACTGCTGTATTTGACATGTGATGAAAAAAATATATTTCCCTCTAATAAAAATAGAGTCCTACTGCATTTGAAAATAGAATGAATAAGATATCTATTCTTCAGTTATTTCTGCTCTGATATACATAACCATAGGCAGCATAAAGACGAAAGAATGACTGCATTGAAGCCTGAGTGACAGATGAATACTCAGTGATTAAAAAGGCACTTAAGAGACAGTTGCATCAGTAACTTAGAGAATTTGCCCCAAGGCAAAGGTTTCCAGCCAGATATAAACCTCTGTAAAATCAGTTTCCTGAACTGATAGTTTCAAATTTATGGAAGATGCTGTAAACTGCAGCAGTTCTTTCTCTTAGTGTTTTCATTTATGTAGGAGAAACCTCAGAAGCTTGGAGGTAGAAGATTTGTTTGCAAGGAGGCTGATTTTTAAAAGGGTTTCCTTTTGACATTCCATTTTGTCTGAGCTTGTGACACAAATCCTGGAAAAAAAAATAATATGAAGGTACTTAGAGAGCAAAGGGTTCTGGGCAGTTTTGATTTCAGATTGCAGATGGAGAGAGGGATCACTGTGAGTGTGCCTAACCCACATCAGTACAATGGCTCCTTCTCTGTCAGCAAGTGTTTGTCATGGTTTTTTGTTGCTTCAAGCTAGCAGTGTGTTTAGCAGAGTGTGGATAAGAGCAGAAAGGGCAAAAATAAATTAGGAAAAAAAAAAAAAGTATTGCTGAGACGTAGAAGCCTGATTGTCCTATTTGGCAGATGAAGGAAGCTGAGGTTCCTGACCAACTCCATGTACACAGGAGCCCAGAGAAGAGAAAGTATCTTACGTGGTTTGTGCTTTAGTCTTTCACATTAAAATAAGAAGTGTCTGAGAGACTCTTATACCTGGGCCTAAGAGAGCAAGAGCTTCTCACAGCAAAAGCCTCTGCTTAAAATGGGTTAATGGCAAAATGGGAATATAATAGAAGAGCATAACTGGTCCCAGAGGCATTGACTACCATCGCAACCAGCCTGTGGTCACGTTAAGCTTTAGCAGATGCATAATGCCTTACGTTTTTAAAGTGCCATGAAAATAATAATTAACTAGAACAATAATTAGTATTGTGGTTTCTTGACAGTCTATGTCATGTCAGTGGGTTTGTTTTGCTTTGCATTAATACTTAATGGTATAATTGATTATGGCTTCTTCCCCTGCTCTCCTCTTTGTTTTATCATTTTATCTTGTAAACAAGTGTTTGAAAATTAATTGTACACTTGATATAGTTTCAGTCTTATGCTATCTCACCACCATTCATTCTCTCTTGGTTGTGATTGCCACCGGCGTGCCAGCTCTCAGTTGAGTGAAGAACACAAGCACCCCAGCAAAGGGGCCCAAGGGAGAGGAGCTGTGTATCTTCTCTTATTCCTTCCTCTAGAGATGCACTTCATTCTTTCAGGCTATTTACTGTTGCAAGAGTTGTTTGCCATCAAGTAAACAGGTGGTAGTCTTGGGAGTATTTGGCTCTCACAAGCCACAGTGCCACTCAAACATGGCTCTGTGTGCAGAAGTATGCAGCTCTTTTGTACCAAAGCGACAGGCTAACAGCAGACACGTGAAAAGTAGCTCACCTGCTATTCTGTTTCTCTCACACATTGTGACACAAAAGCTCTGGATTTACATCCTACTTCTACAATTGCCTGCTCTTCTTACTACTGTCGTCCTTCAGAAATAGGAATTTGATTACTCTTTGATGCAGTTTATTAGCGTGACACCCATGATGTTGCAGACTCATTCTTATGCTTGGCAATGAACAGTTCATCTGTGTAGTTTTGAAAACAAAATTGGGGTCCTTTCACTCTTGATCCCTCTATTTAAAGGCCAGATTTTCAATGTGATTGGATTGTAGTTTAGTCCTCTGAACAACAATGCATTTTCAAGTCAGCCTTTCATCTTCTTTCATGTCTATTTCCCAGAGAAATCTGACCAACTGTTAGGGAATTAAAAACACTTTTGTTTGGGGAAATTCAGGAGGCCTTGAAATAGCTGGCATCCAGGCTGCTAAACCTTTTCTTTCACTCCCTGTTCACCAGAAACATTCAGTATGGAAAAAGAAAACTGGGTCACTTACCTCCAGATAGACCACCCAAGGCATGACCAAGGTTGCTACCAAGAGATCTGCCACTGCCAAACTCACGATCAGGTAATTAGTGGTAGTCTGAAGGGCCTTTTCCCTGGACACAGCCATACACACCAGCACATTGCCAAAAACGATGACAAAGATGAGGAGGGTAAGCAGCGTGGCATAGTAGTTATACTGAGGCTTCTGCTCTGCATCAGACTCGTTTAGTGGCTTGCTCCAGTTCTTGTCACCGATGTCACCGTTGTACCAAGAGAGGTTTAGGGGATCCATGGAGGTAAAAGTGCCAGGTTTCAGCTCCACCCTGACACAAAGATGTTGAAAAGACAGTCAAAGGCCAACATGTAAAATAAAAATAAACCAGTTACATACGTGCTACATCACTCTTGGGATTCTTTGGAGCCTGTTCACCCTACCCTGAATTCCTGTGTGCAAATGGTTGACTGACTGGAAATGCGATGAAGACATAGATGGGAGGCTGAGATGATGGTCAGATACCTAGGCAGGGATTCAAGAAGTTAATTTCCATTTCCAGTTCATCCCCCAGATTTCTGTAGCTGGAGATACTAGCTACTCTGTGTTACAGCAGATTCAGGCAGAGTGCCTGGGACTTTTGTGTCCGCTCCCCTGACAGTCCCTAACCACTAACTGCTCCGTGTTAGGGGTACACAGATCAGGGCAGTTGTACCATGACCCACTTTGTTTATTTTCCACTGCTTTGGGCAGTGTTCTTTTTTTTTTTTTTCCTTTGGTTTTCCTTTTTTTTTCTTTCCCTCCAGCAGGGAAATACATAAAAAAAAACCCAAACAACTGTGAACTGAATGCGATGATAATGCAGCTTGACAGTAGCAGTTCTGATGTCAGGGCTGGACAGTGCCTGCCTTCTGCCATTCCCTCAGAGAGGTTGCAGTGCAAAGGGGGAAATGGTGAGGGCATGACTGGGTGCCATCCCACAGCCCAGCCTCTGAAGCTCCTGGCACCGGGAAGACAGGTGTCCTAGGAAATCCTTGCTTTCCACTGGCTATGGCTTGGGTCCCAGGCTTACAGGCATTTTTTATGAGTGAGGAGGAAGGAGAATGAAAGTGAACTGACCAAAGATGAGGAAACAATATTCTAAAGAACTGTTACTGTCTGGATGTAGAAGATTGTGAGTTATCAGCTGCAAATGCAGGCAGCAAAAAGCTACTCTCTGCCGAGGGAGATGTATAAACAAAGCTAAAGTGTGGGATGTGGTGCATGAAGGGAAGGTCATGGTTCAGATCTGTTGATAAGACTTCAGTAGAACTGATATCTCTTAGGTGATATTTCTGTATGGTGCAGGCCAGTGAAGGTACATGAATGTCCATGAGGTTCTATGGATTTTATGCCAGCAGGTGATGCAAAGCAGTGATATCGGGACTCTGCATGCCCCTAGATCGCTGGGATCCAACTGCACATATGTCCATGTTGTAAGAAATTGGCTAAAAGTTAAGCTACATCATGCAGGCCTTGTCAGCAGGTGTCTGTATTGAGGTCTTTGTCTGGTGCCAGCATATGAAAAACAAATTTTACATTTGCAATGAGACTGTAGTTTATTTGGCTGTAGGCTCTGGCATGCTGGAAAGACTTTTTCCTGGCTGTGTGGTGAGGCTCTTTTGGCTCTCATTTAGGTGGGCTCACTGAAGAGCTCCCAGGGCAGGGTTTGTGTAGTGGGTGCTCATGATGGTCTTGGTCCTGCTGGCGTTTCTACACACTTAGAAAAAGAAAGGATCGCCACATGATGTGTGTTTGCTGAAGCAGTAGGGGCTAAAATGTGAGTATTGCCTCAATTTGGGGGTCATCCCTGTTCTCTGCATAACTGATTTGGTAGTACAGGCAGAGCTGGATGTGCTCAGATCTGACTCGCATGCACCTGAGTCTGCCTTTCAGAGGGCCACAAAGGCCACAGGGAGAGGAGCACCAAGCTGATTTTCACTGTATGAGCTAATAGGTTCCCTGAGCTCACCAGAACCATGAATGCCAGATTCTCCAAGGAGAAGCAAGTGGAGCAGTCTGATCATAACACCATGGCTCAGATGTACAGCAGAGGCAGACAAATGCTAACTTCAAGTCATAGCTGTGCCACTGAGCAAGGCGAAATGTAGCTCTGTCCCATTTGTTGAAACACAGCTTCTTTGTCAACTGGTGAATTAGTGTACTGAGGCCAGCAAAAACAGAGTTGTCATACCCGAACTGCCACCCACAGCTGCAGAGGGTCTCTGCAATGGCATAATCCACGCTGATCTGTACCTGGGCCTGAAGTAGTCTACATCAAGAAATGGTGACTTGTCCGAGATTATCATGAAAGAATAAAGGCAAGGGCTGTTTGAAAGCAACTGGATATTTTGGCTACTTTGGCTTTGGGGTTTCTGGTTTGAGAGATCTTGAAAGGACCTCATTCAGTGCTCAGCACTTCCTAAAATCAAGTGTTCAGTGTTTCTCAAGTTGTATCTCCATAAAGACCACTGTGATTTGAAAATCTGGCCATGTTCTCAGACATCCTAAACCAGGCCATTTAATTTTCCTAATAAAAGACAAAGCTAATTCAATTTATTAAACCATGTAAGTGATCAAAATAGCAAAACATTTGCAAATATCAAATTCACCTGGGAACAATGGTTTCTCTATGTTTCACTGAGCTTTTGTGTGCTTTTCTCATTCAAAGAACAATTTGTATAATAATCCTTGGAAATTTGTTGCATATGGGTCCTTAATAGCTGATAATTCAAAAAGTGTCTGTCTGACAGTGCTATCAGCGGCACTTGATAGCTCTACAAATGTCTTCTTAGAAACTGTCAAAGTGTCAGAAATTAATTAAATGTTAGCTTATGTGACTCAGAGTGAAGGGGAAAAATCAATGCTAAATGCAGCACCATTTTTTTCTTTTCTTCTGTTGCCCTTTGATAATGCAAAACTCTGGAGAAGGCAGAAACATGCACAAAATGCAGGATGGAAAAAAAAAAAAGCAGGAACGTGGAAAAATATTTTAAAAGAATAAAAGGAGTGGAATGATTTGATATGTGCAGGATCAGCCCTTTGGTCCTATTCTGGCTTCTTCTGAACTCTGACTGCAGTTCACAAAACAGAATTGTGCTTCATAGAGAGAAGGCCAGAGACCAGGGTGAGTGATGTACCCAGGAATTCCAGCCCTGCTCATTTTACAGGCCATTGCAACTCACTGGTGAAGCTGGAGGAACCATAAACAGCTAATCTTTCATGTCCACTTACTGGGCATTTACTTGATGGGGGTTAGGGAGGATATAGAAGGCCCCGGACAAAGTGAGTGAAAATTGTCTTCTGTTTCCTTCTGCAGTTTCTGCAAGATTTTTTTTTTCAGTTGACCTGCTTTTACAGCAATAATTTTTGTCTTTCATGTAGGTGATCATCATAAGGAAAGTTAAAAAAATATGTTTGAATGCTGTACAAGTGAAAAGGTTTGGTGTTTCTGTTTAAAAAAAAAAAAAAAGGTTTTCATTTGGGAAAATGAAAAACAAAAAAAGTTCCAAATATTTTGCATTAAATAGGGAAATTAAAACGCAGTGTAATTTGTGATCATGCAATTAAAGGCTGTATCTAGTACACAACCATATGGTACAAAACTACAACTACATGGACAACTCTGTTGATTCCTAACTTTTGAGAATTTGAGTTCTCAGTACTAAAAATAATCTTAATTTCTCCAGACACAGAACTGGCATCATTTGGAAGCATTCTGGTGGCCATTAGGGTGTCTTGTGAGTCTTTCAGTACTGCTTTAAGGAGCACTTTATATTTTACTGCTGACAGTTTCTCAGTAAAGAAGTAAAAACCACTTTAAAAAGCTGACTAGAAAAGAAAGTGCTTTTTACTGTGTTTTCCAGGCACTTGCATTTTCATAGGGAAGGCAGAGGGAAAGGATCATAAATACAGAGAAAAGGTAGTACAAATAGCACGTTGCCGTGCCCTGTCCTTGTGGGATCTTGTTGTTTCACTATCCCTGTACAAGATGGCCAGAGGCAAAACAGAGTCTCAGTTTTAGCTGAGACTTTGGATGCAGATGTGGATAGAGTCCTGAAATGGAACAAATTCCTTTGTGAATTAACTGCAGTAAAACCACTTTAATTCCCATACAGAGGCCACTCGGATTTTTAGTGTGGTTGAGCTAATCCAGATATGGATTTAGTGAAAGGTAAAGGGCAGGGCAGAGTAGCAAGGTTGCAGCCCTGTGTTTGATGCCAGCAGGGCAGCAACATTCCTGCATCTCACAGAGAATCTCTGCTGCTCTGCCCTTCCCTCGGATCCACTGAACACCCAGTCTCTGCTCATCCCCTTTACGTTAACTTGCTTGAGTGTCCCTGGTCAAGCATGGCCTGACTGGGAAGCAGTCTGCCATCCAGAGAAAAATAGCCTCTCTCAACAGGTCCCCATGCTTTCCAGATGTCTTTCAGCAGCTGGAGGAAATCTGCTGTCTTTCCCCTGCTGGAAACAATGGGAAAAGGGAACCAGGATAGAGGCTGTGAATGCAGAGGGAGAGATTTTTTTCTCCTTTGTAGTTAAATCCCTGTACTTTTCAGAGAGCAAACTGAAAAATATGTTTGTTTGCAACGCCAGTATTTCTCCTTGGCTCCTCATGATTGATCATCTAATTACACTTGTGGCAAACAAGCATGACACCTCCTTGGCAAATGTGTAATGTTCACAACTGGCAGCAGCAAAACTGTTTGTCTTTCTGGCAAGATCTGAAACATGAAATGTGTATTAAGCAGCAACAGATGTACCAGACAGCTCACTGGAAAGCAGTGGGAGAAAGGCTCTGGCAGAAACTCATACCTATAGCTCGCCTGCATTTGAATAGTATCTTGGGGCTGCCCTCTGCTCTTCTTAGTCCTGTGCTAAGTCAGAGATGCCCTGATTCAGTGCGAAAGCCTTTTTTTCTCTCAGAAATAACAAAGGTGTAACACTCTTTTTGGTTTTTACTCTGCTTAGAAACACCCTCAGGGACAAAATATTCACAGGCTTGATGCTGAGCTGGCGTCAGTGTCTAGCAGACCCTCTGATGCATGTCATTGCAGCATCTGGTTTCTGTTTGGTAAAGATCTGTGGCCTTCAGAACTAATCTGGGCTATTAATCTTGGGACTGCTGATTGCCAGAATACCTCAGTGACTGAACTCTCTGTAGACCTAACAGGAAAACAACAGCGAAACCCACCAGCCACAATATTCGGACGGCAGATCCACAGTTTCCACAGCAGCCTCGGAACAGTCTCTCTCTCCCTTTCCCAAGGTATTTCTTGCGTGTAATTCTTGCCAGATCGCCTGTTTCCTTCTAATTGCTTCTATCCAGACGTACCCATCAGGTTACTGAAAGTCTAGCCTGGACTGTGTGAGAGGTGTTCAGAGACAGATTTGCTCCAAAGACTTTTCTGTTTCACAGAAATCAATGTTGAAGTGAAATTTGCACAGTACACTGCTTCCCTGAATGTTGTCATTTTCCTCTGAAATGTTGGAACCAATGGGCCACAGGAAAGCTGTCAAACTGACATCCTTTCTGTCCTGAAGATGCTTCTTGATGTTGTTTACTGGGCTCCACTGACAATGCAGCTGAGGCATTCCAATTAAGGGAAATAACATGTTCTTTGGAGATATGGAGGGGATGGAAGGGAAAGAGAAGAGGAAAGTGTGTTTGAGGAGGTTCCCTGATCAGGAGCACTGTGCAAAGGGACGCAGCTTCTGGAGTAGTTTCACTATTTTTTGCATGTAAACCCAGAATTTATAATCCATGCTGTGAATTCCTGGTTGTGGTTCACTGGAGAGCAAGGAAGGTGTGTAACAGCTAGCAGTAAGAACATCTTCCCATCCAGTTCCACACAGGGGTCAGTGTCTGCAGACATTGAGAAGGAGGAGGAAAGTCCAGGAATTTGAAAAAGATTGTAAATTCCATCTTGACCTGAGAACCATAGTACCCACTGCCACTGCTAGAGCTGATGAAAAATCCTGGCCACCTGCCTTGGCATCTGACACTCCAGGATCAGCCGATGCACTGAACACAGTGAGCGAAGCCTTAGTGGCTTTAAATAAACCTGACTCTCCCAGGCACTGAGTAGTACATGCAAATGCAGCAGGGATTTGACAGTCATGACTGATGAGGTCCTGGCAGTAATTACATTTGGAGCAGTTTTGAGCACTGACTGTATCTCTTCAGAAGGCAGTACTGGGCAAGTGCAACTTTCTACACTCCCTGTGTTCTCTTAGGGGTAAGTCTCTAGTAATAAGTAGATTACACAAGTAGTGGGCTTAGCTACCTCTGCAACTAGAGGTACAGAAATTAGAGACAGAAATCAGGACAAGGCTGGGGTTTGGGGGGCTGAATTCTAACCCCAGCACTGTGCAATCTTCATATTTATCCAATACAGCAGTTCTTCCCATCGGCTCCCAGCAAAAAATGTCTTTTAAAGCTTCCTCCTCTCCTGCCTTTCTACATGGCTCCCTGTTCTTCAGATCCTTTGTTATTCAAAATACAAGTGCAAGGCACTTTAACCACAGTTATTGCTCACTTCTGATTCAGAAACATTTCTGCATTTCACTGGGTCTTGCGTAATATCTAATTGGATCTTCATACTAGAAAGCGTGCCTATGTCCCCCTGGAGTGTGTTGTAAAGCACCTAATCTAAGCACTTCCTCCTGTAAGTGCTCAGAAGTGCTATTAGCATGGGGTTTGGAAATAATACACTCCTGCCACATAGGCCTTTGAGTCACCGACTTCAACCATTCTCGCTGATGCCACAATATTTTCTATTCACAGCGCTTTACTTCTCAATAATTGCATTGTTCAGAGTTCTTTGCACTAATTCTGTAATGTGAATCACCACCTCTCTAACAGCAGCACAGGGACAGAGGGTGAGGAGAAGCACAGCAGCCTGAGCTCCGTTCTCGGCGGTGCAGAGAGAGTTTTCCTTTCCGGGGAACTTGGTGCAGGATGACCTTATTGTAATAGCCTTGTAACTCAAAAACTGCAAGGCTGACTCCAGGTTTTAATGCAGATGCTCTGAGGCTTTTAACCTCAAGAAATCACTTGATTTCTCACTTCTCCATATGTGGCATTAGTGCATTAATCATCCCTCTTTCCCTGTGATACCACAAATTTTTGCCTGAGTTTGAAATCACATTGCAGGGAGGAAAGAAGTTTTTCTTTTTCCCAGGGCACTTGTCTGTTATCCCTGGGCACAGTGCTGATGGAGCAAAATGTTCCCTGGGACTGCTATGGTATAGGCAGAAAGGGCACAAAGGGAACAGAGAATGTTACTGCTCTCCCTGTTGAAAACCAGTGCACATATTAGTCTGGACCATTTGGAGAAGGATGTTCTGAGGCTGAATTTCACTGGGAATTGACTGTCTCCTGCTTTCGTGTCCTTTAGAAATCTCGCCCGTAATTAGAGGCTTGCGATGTTTTTTTGCAAGTCCTAATGGAAGGGAAGAATTCAGCGGTATCTTCCCTAGAGGTGGAGAAATGCACGCTTAACTTGCTTTAGCATGTCTTTCTGCTAATAAAGAGCAGATTCCATTTTAAAAAGGCCTTCCCTTTATTCAAGACCTGCCGCTTGTCATAGGGTTTTATCAGAAATTACTTGGAATTTTCCGATTTTAACATTTTCTCATTCTAATATGTTAAACAGTCAAAACTAATAACTTTTGCAAGGAAAAGTCATAGTGGGTTGGGTTGGTTGGTTTTTTTTTATATAAATGAGCTCTTCAGGATCTATAAGTATTTCAAACCTGTTAAAATGTCTCATATCAAAATGAGAAAAAAAAAATATATAGTAACTGTCTACTCTGAAATTTTAGTTAAATTATGGCCTTTTCTTTGAAAAGATCTAACTTCAAGAATTTTGATTAGCCAACTTTGGAATATATTTTGCAAACATTTTTAGAAAATCCAGAACCATTTCCCCCTCAGATCAGGTTTCCAAGCCTTCTAGCAGTCATTAGAGCCTATGGTCTCACTGCTAGCCCTCCTCAGAGGAGACTGGACGCATGCAAAGACAGTCATCTCAACCATCGAAGGGAGGTTTACATTACAGTAGACCAGTTTTCCTTCCAGAATGGAAGCAGGTATAAATAGTTTCCTCTAGCAATAATCTCCTTCCAGAAAACGCCATCACTCCCTCTACCCACCTGTAATTCAGAGGAGAGATTTGACTCCTGCCTGGCAGGCTGCTGGCGCAGAGCCATTGATTCCCAGTGCTCTTTAAGAATATGTGGGTACAGGGCAAGCTTTAATCTTTTGAGCATTTGTCAGATTAAGCGTTTTGAAACCTGGAGCTACTCCAAACACAGCCCACTTGAACAGTTCTCAGCTTGGTGGACAAGGATTTTTAAAAATAATTTCTGACTGTATGTGCTTTCAATTTTGGACACCCAAACAGAAATATTACATAGATCTCAATTTTTGTTGTTTAAAGGTAAATAATGTATTTCTTAAAAAACAAAGACCCCTTCCAAAGTCTTATGTTGGGCTCGTTTGAAAACAAATTGTGGAAACAATCAGCTCTTGCACTGCAGGATCTAATGAAATCTGTAACAACTGCAGCTAAGGTTGTGAATTAATAGCGTAGGTATTGCATATCACTTCACTCCTGCGTTCTCACATGGAGATGGCGGCTGTCAGAGACAGGACTTCTCACTAGAAAGACACTGGTTCTCATTAAGTATTGTATTGCTATAGACCTAACATCCTCTTCTGTAGAGAAGCCCATTTTTTTCTTAATTCTTTTATATGTATCCTAATGCCAAATCTCTCTGACTAGATCTCTGACTAATCTAATAAATTCCCAGTCTTATGATACCAGTGATCTATCTTCTTTTAGAATTTGTTGTGTACTTGGGATCATACACCAATGTCTGCAAATAACCCTTAATCAGTAGTAGTGCTAATTGCATTATTTTTGAGGAATTCTCTTCCTCCCCATCCCCAGTAGTTATATTACAGAGGAAGCTGAAATATGAACAAAATGTTTACTTTTGAGTATTGTTTACAATGTGGCAAACGTTTCTGTGGTTTTACCTGTTTAACATTCTCTGTACATTTTGGTGCTTGGCAATTGAAGCATGTAACTTAATTTGATTGCAGAAATAGATTGTGTTAATTCCTTAGTTGAATAAACCTTTTTTTCCCCCCTCCAGTCAGGATTCCTGTGTTTATGCAACACCTAGCACAAAGACGTTTTAGCTCTGAGTCCTTCAGCCATACTTTATTAAAAGTAAATAATAATAATTCCAATTGAGGAGATCAAATATTTGCCTTCCACTTATGTCATCTAACATTCATTTAACACCTGCTGTTTTCATTGCCACTCCCATCACTAAGCTTGCTTGCAAAAATGTTTGCCAAGTAAATTCCAGAGGAAAGCAGAGTTCTTTTTCTTCCCTTCCCCCTCTTTTTCAGATTTTGTGGGTGTTTGCCCCAAACCATATATGTCTAATATTTGCCACAAAGTCCTTTTTACTAGATTCTTTGTAGAAGATTTGATGTATTTGAAGCTTCAGGAAAACATTGGATGAATTACTGTCCTGTCCCTCTTGCTGAACGAGTACAAATACAGGCTACAATCAGCAGAGAGGAGGCGAGGAGGCTCTGTGCATTCCTCCTATGCAGATCAGCCGGTGCTCCTCAAATTTCAAATCCTAATGATCTTTAATCATTTAATCCCTGACCCAAATCAGCTCCACTGTTCAGTTTAAATCCGGACTTTCAACACCCACCTCTGTCATCTTTGCAAACAAAATGTGAGTAAAGAACATCTCTAGTTCTGGACCTATCCTTTTACATCTCATCCTACAGAGTGGGCTTTCAGCCACAGAAGAATTGGGTTGGATCATCAGCTACTGTAAATCAGTGTCTCTTATCATGGCCATTGTGCTGGAAAGGACTCAGAGAGTCCTGTGGTTCCTGCTTGGCACCATGGCCGTTCCATGACAAGTGTTTGTCTGAGCTTCTTGAATGTCTTCTAGATATGCAAAATGGTTCATCACCTTTTACACATGCAATATATATTTCTTCTCCAGTTTGTCTTTCCATTCTAATGCTGCTGCATCATTGCGTCCTCTCTTTGTTCAATGTAGTCTCCCCATGGAAGCAGAAATTCACTATGCAACAGATCTTTTTTCTCTTTTACTTGTTGTAATATAAAAGAATTATTACTCCTACGCATGGTTTTCTTCCCAATGAGAGTTTTGTCATGATTTCAAATGGATTTGGCCCTCAGCTCACATGGCAGGGGTAGCATATATATTTGGAACTCAAGTAGGCATGTGAGAGAGAGCGCCACACATGATATTTCAAATAAATCTCACCTGAGAATGCCAGGAAATCAATTAAAAAAAAATAAAATAGCAGAATATAAATTTTAAAGAGAGTGACCTTGCAGAGGATTATCCACTTGCCATTGGGACCCCTGATAGGACCCATTTCCTGCTGTCATTCACATTTCAGAGGGTGCGGAAAATAGCAGGCACCTCCTCCTGTGATGATGGTGCGGTGACTCCTCGCTCATACCCCCTTTTTCCTGGGGCACCTGAGGACAGCCACTCCCTTTTGAACACACAGCAGGGAGGCAGGCTAGAAAGAAGCCAGGCATCCTTTCCCCCCAGCCTTTTGGCTGAGCTAATGAAAGATGCAATGTGACAAGAAGTGTCATATGTGATCAGATAAACCTATACGATGTTGTTGGCCCTGCTTGACTCACCATCAAATCCCTCACTGGGATCGCCAGAGTCAAGCACTCCCTTGTGCTCCTGCTAGAGTGATCCAGCACTCTCCCACCCCATGCTCAGCTTGCTTCACAGCTGTGCCCAGATGTGCCTCTCATGGAGGAAGAGTGGAGGAAGAGAAGCTGGCCTTCATCCTGCCAGTGTTTGAGGACAGGGTTTTCAAATATGTCTAAAGAATTTGAGTGTTTGTTCTTACTTGTTTTCACTTGTTGAAGCTCCTCAACATTCTATATAGCCCATCAGGTTCTGACTGCTACTTTTCATGCCCTTCACCAGCTAAGTGATTTCAATGGTTTTATCCTGGTTTCCTAAAGAAAGATGCTCATTTAGTTACACTGGGGCGGGGGGAGGGAAGTTTGTTTTCTATGCCTTTGGGGGGTGTATTTTTCTCTGCCTGGCCTTTGGAACTGTTTTGTTGGTGTCAAACAGGCACCCTAAGGGCAGAGGTGCCTTTGCTATGTATTAAGTTCTCCCATGTTTTGTAAAATTTGGCAGTGGAAGGAGAAGATAGTCAGCTTGTGGTGTGTCTTCAGAGATCTCACACAATCTCTGTTAGAGGTTCAACCCACAGGTAAGTAGGTGTTTTGCTTCCTCCATCAGTGGCACAACTTCTTTTCCAGGTGAACGCGTGGCTATTTTGCCTCATCCTGAGCTACTATGTTAGAAAAGTAGCTTAAGATTTTATCTGTCCTTCTTGTTTTTACTAGGCAGAAGGCACTAAACTGAACTTCTTCCATAGGCCTTGATTAAAATTCAGGTAAGCTCATCAGCATTCTGAAATCTAGCTACAGCATCTGTGCGGATCACAGCCTAAGAATAGATTGGTCTCCCAGGTCTCCAGCCTGTTGCTAGAGTATCCCTTGCTCAGTTGATGGTTTTGGGCTGATTCTTCAGTGGGGGAGCAGGACCTGCTAATCTGACAGCTGGTAGAAGCCTTGAAAAGACATGTATTTTCCACCTGTACTCCACATGATTTGTTGCTAACATCACTGACAAATCCCTAGCCAGGGGAAAAGGTTATTGAAAGCTTCAGTGCTCAAGAGATTGTTCAATTTCTTGAATTATTTGAGTCATTTTAGCTTCAAAACTGCAGAAAAGTCTGCTTGGTCAGAGGAGAGAGTTGTTGTCAGTGGGGGTAGGTGACAGGACTTCTTACTATATTCTTTCGAGAGGCCAGATAGACTCGCTGGTTATGTTTGGACTAGTAGCCTGTGAACATCCTGCCGTGGCCTCTGCTGCATGAAGACCATTGGTTTTAAACACAGAAGGGGCTCTGGAGGGTGCTGCAAATCTCAGGGCAAGGAATGAGTGAAGCAGTTCGGCTGTTTTGTGGATTTTAGTGGAGGGGAGTCACTGTGGTGAGGCCAGCCTGTGCTTCTCTAGCCCTGGGATCACTGTGCACACCCAACAGCTGCTCTCCTAAGTTTTACCTGTTGACTTTTTACACTGTCAGCAAAACTGTCAGCCTGCTGTGAGGCATTAGTATAGAGAAGACTTTAGTATACAAAATACAGCCATTTTGCCCTCAAAGTTTATAAGCTATATCCATAAAAGGAGCAACAGGAGAGGAAAAGAAAGGAAACATTGCTGCTGTTGCTGTTTCTGCTGCAGTAATACCCAGGCACCCTGGGAAGGGCTCCAGTTCCCCGCCGCACAAACACCCAGCGGTTTCCCACACAAGTGATGCTTGGCTCGCTGGCAGAACTGATCCACCCCAGGCCCATAACCTTCCAGATTTACTGGCTGAGGTTACAAGTGGAAGGGGTGAACAGAGCATCTGTGGATATTGTTTGCTCCAACAGCTCCTCCTGTAGAATTTATCCAGGCTCACTTGTCAGGTACAGTCAAAAAAAAGCCTGCAACTGTCAAAGTTGTAAAGAAGTACAATGTCTGGCTGGCAGGACCCATTTCCTGCAGTGGGCACACCTGGCACCTAATACAGCGAATACTTCATTTTATCTGAGGCTTTTAAGTGCAGCCATTGCATACAGCGTCCATAATGAATCCAATTCATAAAACCACTAATCTGGGCCTGCTCTAGTTATGAATTCGGTATTATTTCCATATTTCTTTAACCCACAAAGTCATTAACAGAGCTCCAGAAAGTCATGAATATTTTCACCCTATTTGGCAGGGAGCAGATACTCTTTCAGATGAAATGTTACAAGGAGCCACTAATGTTTTTAATTACGGAGTGCTAGTACAAGTTATTGTGAAAGTTAAGGCAGGCCTAAATCCAGTGCTGTCTTCAGTGGCTGTTTAATTCATCAGCATTGTAAACAAGGGGGTGCAGAAGACTAAAAGCAAAATGTGTGTGATCTGAACACACGTGCCCTACTCGCTGAAGCTGAAACAAACACAGAAGTCCAAGAAAAACCTTCAGCAGGCACTGGCCTTTGTCTTCCTAAAAGAAGTGCATTGTGATAGTGCAGAGGAGAAATGTTCTCTTTTATATCCTCATCCCACAGACACAGGCCCACTTCTTCAGCCTGTGGTTCTCTCCACGGGAAAAACAAAACAAAACAAAAACCCCCAAAAACCCCAAAAACCAGAAAATAAAACCATCTCTAAGTGATGTGATTTGCTCTGTAATCAGGGGTTGTTTGTTTTGCCTACGACTTTAATTTTTCACTCACATCAAAATCAGACACATTCTTAGTGGTCAAGGTGTTGTCCCACCTGATACGTTAAGTATGTCTTCAGAATAATATCTTTGGGGCAGACACTCAATGCTGATGGAAATCTCTGAATTATTAAACTATCTCCTGCACTTAATTTAGTAATTTCTTTAACACTTCCTTTGCATATACTTTTTTTTTCCCTTTCTTTTTCTAAAGTATGTATTGTCTCTACAAACAATGTGTCTTATGCTAAGGTTTTGCGGGTATGACGGGCCTTCTGAGTCAGAAATTAAACAGTAAACTGAATTGCAAAATGTAGCCTCAAAGGATCTTAACCTTATTATTATCCCTTTTTGTTATTTTCTGTTACTGCTCTAATTTCCTAATTGATTCTTCCTTCACACTGAAAAAAAAAAAATTACAGATAAACAAAAATAACAGTTGGAAAGGACGACAAAGGAAGTTGCAAAGAAATAGACATCATATGTAGACAAACATCCTCCTACATAATGAATAATTGGACATCGTCATTGTGTGGATTTCTCCTTTTATTAGTAAAATGTCTTTCAAAGGAAATGCATATGCTTGTATGCTAGAAAAAATATTTGGACTTTACTGGTGGTGTGGAACAAGGGAACAGTAAAATGCTAGTGACAGAAATGATATCTCTTTTAGGAACACTAACCTCTCTCAGAAGCTCTGAACCTCGAAACTTTTGCAGCCAAACCAAATGTTAGTGAACAAATTTTTGAATTTGTATTCAGGGGGAAGAGAGAAAGAAAGAAAACTTGTGAGAAAAGCAGTTACTTTCTGCAAAATACTGATTCAGTACAACGTTCAATGGAAATAGTTTTGGCCATGAAGTTTTCAGCTAGCCCTGCTTCTTAATGTTCTCCAGAACCAATGCTGTTCATAATGATCAGAATAAGGTATTTTAAAAGAGTGCTGCCTTTGTGTGCCTGAAACACGCAACCCTTAGCAATACACAGGTGTGTAAAGTGAATGTTATTTTATTTAAGCCAGTGAGCTATGTGCTGCTAGTTCAAGACCCAGCCTCTTGTCTCTGAGGGCCTGACCGAGCTCCCGGGGGAGTCCCCGAGAGCTGCCTTGTGGTAGAAATGTGTTATTCTGCTCTCACGTGATCCCTGCTCAGAAATAGCCAACGGCAGAACTCCAATGCCCAGTGCTTGCTCACACATAGGAAGGATGCCCTCTAGTTATTAATAGATAACCTAAGCTCAGCTTCTTCAAAGTGCAGTGCAGACACTTTGAGCTCTAGCCAGGCCAACAGCCGGTGGCACGGATGGAAATTGCATCTGACCAAATGTGCTGATATTTACTCTCAGCCCTTGTCTTCAATCTGGAACTAGATCCATACTGAGGGATCCCTTCCACCTGGAAACTCTATCTCTAACAGTTGCGCCACTGCTATTCTTGGAAATACTATGCCTATTTTACAACCATTTACAAAATTTGAGGAAAAGACTGCTCTTTTTGTTTAGTTTTCTAGAGAGGAAAGACCACAGGAAATCTAAAGTTCACTGGTGCATTTGTGTGCAGTTGTAAAATAATAATAACAATGCTAATGCTTTATAATAATAATCATAACGCTTTAATAACTTCCTGTTACACTGGCGAAGGTCTAGAATGCTCAGTCATGGATCATGATCAACTTGAGATATGTGCTTTATGAATGAAAACAAATCAACAATAAGGACATGTAGGAACCTTTACTAGCATGGAGTTTCTGATGTTGACTTTTTGACTGCCTAGTCAGTAAAACAATTTAAGCCTTCTAATTCTTACTGTTGGTTTGTCATTAAAAAAGTGCAAATAAGGAGCTTACACGTGGCCAGCCTGTTCACTCAGAGTCATGGTGGGCTAAAGCATCCTTGTACAACCACAAACACATTTTTAAAGCATTCATAACCTCGTGGGGGTGATAAATGATTCACGTGCTGGGGCCAGGGTGATTCTTGCTGTTTAATGATATATATGGGAGGTGGGGTGGTGGTTCTATTTTTAATGCTTTTGACATTAATAAGATCTTTATAATTGCAGCTTTTCAACCATGGATGACTAAAATTTGACTCCTAAATCTGTGTGTAAATGTCTAAGGGAAAGCAGGCTGGCTGGAGGCACCCTGTTCTCTCTGATGTGTGAAAAGGCTAGATTCCCAAGCAGCTAGATAAGGCTGTAACTCAAAGGTATTCTCGCCTGCAGTGGTCACCAGAGAAAACAGATAAAAAAGTTAAAAATCCAACTTCAGACTTCAGTAACCCTGTAGATAGTCACATTTTTATGGACTGTCATAAACTATGTAAAAGCTTGAAATATGCAGATACAGCGGTAACTGGAGGTCAGAAGAGTGCCCGTTACAGACAGAACTTTAATTGGCTAAAACTCCAAATTGCCTGAGATATCTAAATAGTGTTCAGGGTGAGGATTAGGTTTAGACAAGTAATTTGCCAGGTGTAATATATCAGGTAATAAATTTAACTTTTCTGATATGTTATCTCAGCTGCCACATTCAGGGGAGCATGATTCAAAAACCTGAGATATTGGTGAAGAGTTCAATTTTCTATAAAGCTGCAAATTGCACAGCGCGTTCCTAATAGTGTAGATTTTGCTGATACATCCCCAACGTTAGCAGTTGGCAACTTGAAGCGATGAGCAAAATCAAATACATGTATTTATCAACTAATAAGTATGTTTCCAGCTCCTGGGACATCTCAGGCAGGGACAGCTGAGGCTAAAGAGTCTGAAATTTGGGATAAATAATGGAACACATACAGAAAGGGAGGTACAAATCAAAATGAATGCTAACGGCTGCACAGTCGTAGTGGATTTCACTTAGTTCAGCAGGACTGGATTGCACTCTGATTAGCTTTCCCCAGACAGCAGTACACAGGTTCAGTATGTTTATTTAGCTCCATTAGAAATGTGAAGTGTGGACGTCACTATGATCATCCAGGCCTACCTACAGCGCTTAACACCATGTTCTATTATTGACTGCTTTTATTGCTCCTTAGAGCCTATCTCCCTTTCTTCAGCGCTACATAACACATAAGGCTGCATTTACATTTTCTGAATGGACTAATCATGGCTCTCTGCTTTGATAAAGAATGTGCAGCCTCCCACATAACCACATGGAAACCAACAGGGAAGAGTAAACCAGAAATAAACCCGTTCTAGGGGGCTGAGAGAAAAATACCCATCGAGATAATTGGGAGGGATGTACAGAGAAGAAGCAACTGAACACATAGTCACATCTTAAAAAAATTACAATGCTAAAAATAACCAGATGAAGGACAGCAAGAGAAAACATGATTGAAGCGGAACAATTGGTAGAGGAGTTAATACTTATTAGCAATCATTTTAGATTGAATATAGGTTGGTTTTGTAACAGCACAAGGAATGATGCATTTGACAGGACTTAAACAATTGCCTCCTTTCCCAAAGAATCCAGTTAGCAGCACCCTGGCACAAATTGATCGGTCTCGCGTGCTCCTAAAGAGTTAGCCAAAGCAAATATAGTTACTAAAAGTTTTTATTTGTAAAATACAGTGTAAAATTAGATCCCAAACAAATCTTCTGAAATCTTTCCTTCCTATATTCCAATCCTTAATATGTTTTAACATTTAGCCTACTGTATTTTCTCCTGTAGCCTTAAAAAAATAACCCTGAGAGCTCAGACAAAGTTTGACCAGTCCTGTGTCTTTTCTCCAGTGGTATCCAAAAGCTATTGCCTGGGCAAGAGTGTAAAAACAGAATGAGTATATATGATATTTTTGTAAGGACTCTCCCATCATCCAAGTGTTTCCATCTCAGATATTGACTGAGCCACGGTGGTTTCTATGCATTTATTAACAATTAGTGGGCTTTTCCTTTAGAACTGAAGTTACCCAGTGTACCCTTGAACCTAGGTCAACAACATTTAGGAACACTTAGCATCCACATATCCTGTGGCAAGAAGCTTTGCAGCTAAATTACATGTTCTGTGAACATACTCCCTGTCCTATATCTCCTGGCACTGAAATGTCAGCTATGTGCATGTGAGAAAGCAAGCACTCATTTCCAGATTTCCTAAGTGTTCAGAAGAAATTTGTGCACAGAAGGTGAAATTGAAAAGCAGTTATTATGAAAGTATTATAAGGTTCATGAGCCAAATCCATCTTGCTTATATCTGAAGAGCTACAAATACTTGTGCATTTGAAGATAAGCATTTTCAAAGTTCCTTGTTTTAGAGAATTTGTATGTAATACTTGTTAAAGAATATTGCTAGTGAGAAAAAGGGTATGTCTAGCACAAGGGTGTTAAAGACAACCAAGTAAATTCTTTGTAGAAATGCAGAATTCGTTCCACGGCTTCTTTCACACAGTGGAAATTAAAATGTCCAAAGTTTTCCAAGTAATGTGAAATTCTGCTTTCTTCTGGAGGAAGCTTGATTTTTGTTTCCATCCAAATATTTCCTGCAGTTTCAGAGGTAGCTTCAGATGATAGTTCCATCTAATAGCTTGGGTGCCAAGGATGAGAAAGCCCAGGGGTAAGCCAGTTCAAACCCGGTCCTCAAGGTTTTGGCTGTTACACAGTGTAGAATCTTACTTGTTCGGTATGATTAAAACAACCCATTTCGTAGCAAGGGTTTTTAAAATATGGTGATGCCTTGTGAGTTTCTTTTTTTTTTTAAATCCAGTGGTAAACACGGAGACATAGGAGGTAATGATACTTTGTGAGAGTAAGTTCTACTGTGGAAGGAGCAGCTCTCTGTGGCATTTCGAGATGCATCAAAATGTAAGTATTGTAAGCTCAAATTTGAATTCCAAAGTTTAAGTAAGCAGAGGATGGGAGGGTGGAAATTTTAGAACACCACACAGGAGATCTTACTTCACGTGCTAGGCCTTCCTGTTTCATTGAGGGGGCACATCTTAGTCATGGGCCCTCACCGGTCCGTGCCATTGTTCAGACCTTTCAACCCAGCCACACAACACTGCTGTTGTGTTCCAGGTGCATTTACCAGCCTGTTTGTAACCTGTGCCATTAACTGACCAGTGCCTTGAGCCTTTGATAATGGTAGTAATAGCCTGAATCTGCCAGCCTGAGGGAGTACGAAGAATAATACGTTGAACCAACATTGAAGTGCCATTAAAGGCAAAGCTGAGTATTTTTCCCAGGTGGGTGTCTTATACTCCAGCAAAGCTGGAAAAGATTAAAGTGCAATCTTTGTGCTTGCTGCCTTGCATACAAGCACTGCATGCAGAGTGAGTGGATGTCAAGCTGTGATTCCCTCGTCAGAGGAGTGCATATATATAAATCACCTTGGCTTTGCAGATTTATGTGGAGGTAACCTACTCCCTTCAGCGGGCTTCGTGATGATTTGGGATTGGGTTGTGGGAGCAGTTTCAAGATGGGCGTGATGGACGCTATGTGACTACTTATCTAATCTGAATCATGACCTAGCCTTTCATGTAGAGTGTGAAAGTGACACAGAAGCAAGATGTAAAGGAAAAAGGAAGCTCTTTGGTTCCAGGTATGATCCATGTTAGCTACAATATAACGTATACTAACTATTAACCCAGCCTCACCTAGCTTTGAGGCTTCACTTGCTTCTCTCTGAAGTACAAAACACGCACTTTTGCTTTATAAATGCTACAGTGTACCAAATTGAAGCTCTTTTCTACACACATGCAATCTCCATGCATGTGTGGCCATGGAATTTATATGCAAATGCAATAGCATGGCAGGTTTTACACAATGGATTTATGCATTGGGGTGGTGTTTTGTGATATGTGCCACATTGTACAAGGCAATTCACTTAATGCATGTCAGATAACCGCTTTATAGCTATCTTTAGGAATATTAAGTGAAAAGGCAGGGCCCAAACTTACATCTGACATACAGTTATTCCTGATGTCACCATTTCAAATGGTCAGGAGACCTGAAGTCTGTCCTTCTCTTTCTCTCTCCCTCATATTTGCCTGTCGTGCCATACACTGTCTATGTAAGCAAAAGATAATTACACAGTACATAAATCACTGGAAAGTACCTCTACAAAAACAATGTTCAGAAATATGGGAAGTAAAGAATAAAGGTTCTAATGTAACAGAACTTCTGTAGTATGAAAGAGAAGTTAAATGGAAAAAACAACAAAACAAAACTAGAGAGACAGTGCTCTTTACACTTCTTTGATGGAGTTAGCAATATCATCGATAGACTGTTTCTTCTAGATTCCTACAAGCAATTCATGGGCTTTTACTTCAAAATAAAAATAAAACTATAAGCACAGGATTATGATTTTTTAAACCCATTGTGTGATTAAAGAAGAACAATCACATGAAACGCTGAACATGTAAGAAATGTAACCCACGTGATTTTGCAGTGAACTGCGTGTGTAACCTATTTGACCATTATACCTGGTTATTTGTAAAACAACCAAGTTATTTTTCTTTTTGACTTTGAACTCTACTTGAAGAGCAGTGATTCATTGCTCCACATGCTGTTAGCTCTATGGCTCCATGCTTTCCATGTGAGAAAGTCAGACTGAGAGAGACTTGAGAATTAACATGTGAGGATGTGTTATCTGTGTAGAAACCACCTACAGTCAACAGCTTTGAACAGAAATACTTGAGCACTGAATAAGACCCAACGCAATCCTAGAGTCTGCTTCCTTGCCCTAAATCCCCAGTTTCCACTGGTTTCAAAAAGCCAGATGAAACTTATAAGTGAAGGGCAATGGGAAAAATATTAAGGTACAAACAGGAACAATTCAGACTTCCTTCATGCCACAACGGTTACTGTAAACCTTGCACAAAATCTACTTGCAATGTTCAGAGGAGTTTTTCTGAAAGATTTCCTTCCAAGGCTTCTTCAGGAAAGGGTGACAGATCTCCCGTCCTTCACTGGGAAAGATTGTTCAACATGGACACTGGCGCTGAGAAGGAAATTTTAAGGGACACAAGTTTTGCCATATGTAAAAAACCTGACTGTTGTAAGAGAAAAAAACAGTGTTTTCCCTCAAACAATTTGACTGAACAATCTCAGTCTTTGGGGAAATGGAATGTTCCTACATTATATTCTATCTACACATCCTCCTCCTACAGTTTTCCCTGTCGCTCTATTTCCATTGTGTCTATGTGAGAGCAATGTTAAGCATCAAACTTATAAAAACGATTCTAGCTTCACACCAACTCTAAATGCTGCTTTAGCATTTAATAAAAATTGTTTATTGGTTTGCAGTTAGTGTTTTAGAAGAAAAAAATATGACAGTCTGCATTTTTGAATCTGAAAACTCGTTTTCACCTACTCTATTCCAGAAGAGAACAGCTTAATGGATCGTTTGCTACACTGACAAATATTTTCTTTTTCTGCTGTCTTTATTTACATTGCCAGGCAGCAGTGATTCCATCAGCTACTGTTGTCTCTATTCCCTCACCGGGATATTCACAACATTTGTATTTCTTGAAGAAAAGCATCAACATGTATCTCTTACCTTCAAGCCATATGACTGTCTCGAGCAGAGGTGCCAGTACTTTGTGTCGAATATATCCAAAACACCAAAACTCTCCACCGTGGCTTTTCTCAAGCGCTGCCAGGCTCTTGAGCAGACTTTTTGGTATTCAGTATTCACACACAAGTAGAGGAGCCAAAGGAAGAAAAAATCACCTGCCTGACCCCTGAAAACTGGGACTCATGCAGGTGGAATTGCTGTGGTTAACCCCAAGCTGAGCGAGCAACTGCTAGAACTTCAGGAGCTCAGGGAGCATATCAGCTTCCTGGGAAGAGGCGATCTCGGAGCCAAGCTCTCCCGTGGTAATTCGCTGTCCGTTTCTTTCAGCACATCGCGGGGTGGGAAAGCAGCGGCTCCGTCTCCGTTTCCCAGAGCCCAGATTTGGCTAGCTGGTAATCAGAGCCGCCCCTTCCTCCCACGGCGAGACCCCCACAACCTGTTTCCACTACAGCTCCCGACGCTGCCCGCGATTTCCCGCCGCGCTTCTCTTTCTGCCTCGCCTGCTGGGGTTAGGAGGGGCGGGTGGGGG
>JAHREE010000438.1:3265417-3355312 GCA_033628505.1 Tringa tobata
GGGGCGGAGCGCGGCTGCGGCCCCGGGAGTGCCGGCAGGGAGGCGGCGGCTCCCGGAGAGCCCCGGGGACTAGCAGCGGCCCCCACCCCGAGGGAAAAAAACCGGGTAGAAATGAGCCTCTCGCCGGCCGGCTGCCCTGCGGATGGCGGGCAGCCCCCGGTGGAAGGGGGGCAGGCGGCCCGCAGGCTCGGCCCCCCGCTCGCCCAGGTGAGTGCCGGCGGCTGCCCCGCAGGGTCTGCGGATGCCGGGCAGCCTCCGGGCTCACAGGCTTACACCTTGCCCCTGTCTGTGCCCCGGTCTGCGCACAGTTGTCGGTCTTCACAGGGAAAACATGAAATGACCATCCAGAACGGATAGGAGAGGACAGGAAGGCAGGAATTTCTGAGTAAGGAAGCCGACTGTAGTTGTTATTTCCACTGTAAACAGCTTCTATACTTTCTTTGTAAAGAAATGGGTCAATGCCAAAGAGGGACACCACTCGCTCACGTTCTTCCCCGGCAGAAAAAGTCCCAGCACGGTCCTATGTATTTGCTAACCCCCCAGGCTAAAATTCTCAACAGAGCTCCTGGTTTAAACATTCTCTGTAATGGTAAATAGCTCTCTTTGCAATTCAAATACCAGGAGAAACCCTTTCCTGAAAGGATGATGAAAATGCAGCTGCTGTTGCAGTATTTCACTATTCTCTTCTAGTTTAATATCCTTAATACTACTTAACTTTCAAAGCATTAGGAGTCCGTGATTTGAAGGGTGTTTCCTAAGGGAGCTGGTGGTGTGGTTTTTTTTTCCGGAAATGGCTTGATTCTCTTTTCTGAACACATTTTTCATATTACCAAATAACACTAGACAAAGATCAAATGGAACAAAAACTATCTCTACAGTTAGCTTTTAAAAAGATTCAATTTCTGGAGGATTGCCTACAAAGAAGGGGATCTAGAATACTGCTTGCAACCTTTTTTGATGTTTGAACCCTTTTTACAGCAGAGCTACTGACCCCTTTAGGATATTGCATTCATGAATTGCTGGGAAATGTACATATACATGTCTTTCTGAGTCATCTTTAGTGATAAAGTCAAACCAAATTCTCTTGAACTTTCTAAGTGTTATTGAAATAGTTCCCTTTTTATTCAAGTAATGTTCTACTCCAAGTTCTGCAGTGCCAAGCCAGCCAAATGAATATTAGAGCTGCTGCCTTTAGCACAAAACCCAGAAACCATCACAGGAATTGCTCTGATGCTGCAGTAACCCAGAAGTATTCCTCTGAAGCACTGAACTGTTACTCAGTGTCAGTGTAGGAGGTATCAGATATTCTTATTTTGGTATATCTAGAACACTGATTTCTCCTTGATAGCAGAACAGGAAAGTTTTAGTACATCTTACATTTTGCTTGCCTCACAATAAATATATTTATTTAATGAATGGACAACACTTCTTTCATGTGTTTATGCTTTCTTTGAGGCCCAAAAGAATCTTGTCCTCTCTAGACTCTTTGGGCTTCTAGTTGTGCCACAAGTATGCTTTCCATGCAGTCATCTGGAAGAAAATCAACAACAGTCCAAATCAGGAAAACAGTAATTTAGTAGTTAAGAAGCAGGTAAGCTATTTAATGGGTGACATCTGAGTCTCACTGAGTCTTTACCATATGCACAGGCCTTTTGATTTACAGCGAAGATGTATTTAACTGCTTGTAAGAGTCGTATCTCCATGTTGCTGCCACCACGTTTTTTCAGTCCTCCTAAAGAAAATAGCTTTTATTCCGTCCACCAGAAAATTATGAATAAAAGCAATAGCTTCTCTGATGCAAGACAGTGTTACATATCACATCTCTTGCCTGGGCTAGAAATGCACCTGGTCTGTTAGTTTGCAGTGTGAAGAACTACATCCTCAGCTGGTGAAGAGACTTTAATCAGGCTGTGTAGCTGTCCTTATAAGTTTAAAGTGAGATTCATTTCCCTTGAATTTTGTATCAAGAATTTCAGTAAATGCCCTAGAGTTAGATGAATCATGGGAGAGAATAAAGCACAATAACAAGAAAAACTGACGTATAAAAAACCCCCAACCCTGAACCTGGAGCCAAAATAAAATGAAACTTCTAAAGTACAACCTTCTTAAAAGAAACAATTTTTTTTTTTTTGGGTGATTGCTCGCTGAGGAAGCCCTGTGACTAGCTCCCTGGTTAGAGGTTGTTCAACAGCAGCTCTCTGCAAGCACACAATTGTGAAGAGTCATTACTGGTTAATATGGAGTAAATTCATCACTCCTAGGCCATATCTCCGCTTTGATTTTAGGGACCGAACAAGTGGAGTTCAGTTCCTGGGGCAAATATCATGAGTGTTCTGCAGCATTTCCTCAACACGTGTTCTCTCTTTTTGCTTCTTTAACAGAAAACTCAGTCATCTGAATGGCACTGGAAGTAGAATAAGGTAAGATGCCTCCTGCACTGCACCATGCCCCTGAAAAAGAAAAATGGCCCCGAAATAGCAGCCATCAAGATCGTCAGGAGATAGCTTATCATTTTACTGTCCTGCCACATGCTGCTGGTACGGAAAACTTTTAAGAAAAAGATAGGGTCTTGACCAACAACTTTATTTCTCTGATGCAAGGAATAGTCAGCCAGAAGTACAGACACAGAAATGTTCCTGACTCCTCTGGGGACAAGACAGAGGTTTTTTAGGGTCCAGTCCAGAACTGGAGGATGAACTTCCCTGCAACTTTATCACAACTCTGTTGCTTTCTGTGTCACGATGATGTCTTTGGCTTTGACTTTCTGGCATCAACATTAAATAAATACAAAAATAAAGAAGATTTTCAGAGCAAACTACTTCACTGTGTACAGTTCTTCCTCAAGCGTAAAATAACCCCAAATCCCTTAGCAGGAATCAGGTGATACAAGTACTTCACATACACTTCTAAATAGTGCTCAGATCTCATATAAAGCATGACACACAAAAACCTAACTCAAAATAGTGCAGATCTCTCCTGGCTACAGGGCAGGAGTGGAGTTGCTAAGCATCTCACTCAAAACACTGGTTCTGCAGGCTCCTCAAAAAGGCAACTTTTCCAAGGGTCAATGCTACGCAGGTTGAGAGGAAAGTTGGAGAAAATCCAGTAAGGAGCCCAGGCTACTAAAACCCAGCAACTCCTTTCTCTATGGTGCTTACAGCCCCCTGTGGCCAATATTATATCCCATATTTAGCAAGGGAAACCCCAGTCAGGGGCCAAAATGCCATTCCCACTTCCTCTTGCACTGCCTAATTACAGTCCGGACTGCCATTCTTTCTTCGTCTCCTCCCCAGCACCAGTCAGCAGCTAGACTATTTGCAGAAAGGTCAAGATGGATCCATGTGCAAATCTGAATGGAAGTTGGCAGGACTTCTCTCTCATCGTGTACACAGTCCTCCTTCACAGAGGACTGCTGCAAAGTCATTCGGCTGGATGTCGTCCCACCTTTACTATAAATACATAGCATAGCACATTAGCATTTTTTTGCAGAAGATGCCTTCTCTCAGGTTAGACCTATATCTGACTTCTGAATAAAAGATTCGAAGCTCAGGAAGGCAGCTTAGTCATAATGAGCCTTACGAACTTGAATGCTCTGCATTTTTTCTTCTGTTCTGCCAAAACAAGTAACATTACCAGACTCTTACTTGTACTTGCTTCTAGTGCAGAGGGAGTCTTTGCTTCCATCACATACAATTATTAGGGTCAGAATTAGCTTCTGGGAGATGGTTAGTTCTGTGCCTTGCCCTGGCTCATGAAAGCTACTTAGTTCTCTCAGAGAAAGTACCCACTACCTGTTACAGACTCACCTTTCATTGCATAATATTAAATCAATCCTTGGGTAATTCAAGCTCTTGGCATAGCTGTAGATACTGTTTTAACCAGCCACAGAGTCATAATGTGACAGGAAGTGTCCTATCAAAAATGCTTTACTTCTGATAGAATGGGCTAGTAATACAGTGTAAAAATGATGGGCTGCCTCAGAAGTACCTCATCTGACATGATCTGGGGGTTTGGCCTCATGGTTTCTGAAGTACTTTCTGTGTTTCTTTTTTATTGTAATCTAACAGAACACACAGGAATATGAAGGAGCTGTTATTTGGAAGACAGTGTGATGCAAACTAATGGAAATACTTTGGCACTTACTCAATGCAGCACACTAACAGCCCATTAAATGCAGCTCACTGATGGGCACAGCTCTTTATTTTATTGCTACAAATTCCAATTTATCATGTCACTCCAGATGACAGAACTGCCACCTTTGGGTCCCTGAGAGTCACTAGGAAGAGGAGCCCCCAGTGGACCACCTTTGGAGCCTGTGTGTGTTAGGCAGCTGTGTAGTATGTCATGTTTCACCCAATTGCTGTGATCCTCCAAGTGCTGTGGTTGCTGCATACCTGTTGCATTCTCAGTGCATTTGAGCCCAGATCCAATCTAGTCACGCAACACTGGAAATGACTGAATTGGTTCAAGTTTAGGAAATCAATAGCCTTTTGCCTGAAATGTCTTTATAAGCCAAAATGGATATTGATAGCTCTCTGGAAAGGAAATGAATTCTCATCTTCTTATATCTTTTCCAAAGATGGTCTAGGAGAATGCTGGTTTCTCCTGTGAATAAGGAGTCAATAAGGACTTCAAAATATTTTTTTCCAAAAGCAATACACCAGAAAGTTCTAATATTAGAGGGAGAATTGGAAAAAGGGAGCTCTGACCTGTCTCTGCCACCGATGTACTATGGGAAACTGTGCAAGTTTTTGCATTTTCTATGTCTCAGTCTAAAGTTAGGACAAAGTTTCTGGATTACCATAGGCTTGCAGTTTACATATTCATGTGCTCAACCAAGCTTCAGCCCTATCTGTGTTCTCTACCTGTTTTGGTGAATAAGGTCTGTCTTCTTACAGCTAAATTTACTGTTAAATACTTGATCCGGACAACATTACTCAAACTGTCTTACATGCTATTATTGAGTAGCCTGACACAATCTCAAACTGAGGCCTCTGAAAAGTTTGAAACTCTGTGTAAGTGCAAGCATGGAGAACACATTGCCATTCATTCCTCTGCCATGGATTTCCTTTCTGTGGCATGAGAATAATGAAACAAACACATTTACTTTAATGCACAGGGTAGCCCGAAGACTTTCCTAACTCCATTTTGTTTATTAACATAGCCCTGAATCTAGGAGAGCATTATGTAGCTTCTGTTTTTTCTCTTTTAATAATTTACTATTTCTTACAGTTTCTTTTACCCTCTAAAGTGGTCTATTCAATTCCTACAGGATTGAACTGGGGAAATGCTATCAGTGCACATTCAAATAAAATAAAATTTGCCGTATCTGTGTTAAAAAATATTGACTTAGATCCCCAGAAAGCAAATCCAGGGTTGAAGCAGAGTGTCAATAAGCATTTGTAAGTGAATAAAGAATTGAAATATGCATATTGATGTCTTGGGAGTTGCAGAGCACACACTTAATTCTCAGGGTGGCTTTTTGGAAACTGAAAACTCAGTTAATTTCCTTCTTGAGGATAACTATAAAAGATGTGCTGCTGAAAGGGGCCAAGATTTCATGGCATTGCCATTGTTCTTCACCAGTTGGTGCCTTTTGTGCTGGATACTCATCTCACTGAATGCAGTATTTTCACGACTGATAAGGACAAGACTATGATGATTTAGATGCACCTGACTAGGTGCAGTTTATGAATTCTTATTAACCTTAAGAAAATTCAGTACCTCAATATTCCAGTGTCGGTGGAGTTGGTCAGGTGCTGTCAGAGCTGTGTCACACACCCTTCACAGCAGGGAAGCAGAGAATTGTTAAACTGAGATGTCCCCCATTCAGTTGGAGACACTTGCAGAGCACATATATAAATGTCCCAAATTTTGAATGTTAACTAGGTTATTTTAAAAGAGAGAAGGAGAAGAGTTTTCCTGTTCCCTCCATCTCCTTGGTGCTTTTTCTCTGCTAACAAAGGCCCTTGGGAACTTTGAGTGTTGGCAATCAGCTTGGAAAAATTCACCTGGATCGCAAGAGCCTCTTTTCTGCCTTTTCTTTTTTTTTCACCTCCTTGTTATTTTTCCAAAGGTTAGAAGCCAGTGGAGACATGTAATTAAAGGTAATTGTGATTGCTTGGTGATGCAACAGCTCACACCCCCCGACATGGCTTCAGGGTGTCTGTGGCTCACACAGGGCTGCTGCCTGCCAGCAGGAGTGGGCACGCTGCTGAGTGACCAGTCTACATAACCACTCTTCTCTCCCAGTCACACAGCCCCCTGCCAGCCTCCTCTAGTGTCCAGCCACTGCCACTCTTTGCCTTTGAGCAGAGGAGAGTGTCTTCTGCTTCTCTGTCTGCTCTGTCTGGAGAGCAGGAGTCTCCATTTGTGTGGTCAGCACCTGACAAAGGTGGAAGGCTAAGGTGCTGGACTGGCACTGAGGAAAATAACGGCTGTGTAAGCCAAGCCACAGTATGCTACTAGGAGCGAGGGGAGTTCAGTTTTCTCGAAGTTTTTAATGCCTGCTTTTCATAGCTGTCTGTGACAGATCTATGGTGGGGCCTCTGGTAATAATCAATACTTCAGCTGCAAGTTTTGCTCCCCAAGGCAGAGGAGAAGACTGACAACACTTTGATATATGATCAAAGACAATCCAGTTACATCCCACAGTTACATACCAAATCCAAAGCTCATTTCTGCCCTTTTTCCGATCCAGACCTCACTGGGAATTTTGCTCCAATGTGCCTCTTTAACACATCATGATTTCAGAAGTATCTTTTCTTTGTATAAAGAAAGCATAACTTTTCTTTGAAAAAAAAAAAAAGGCGGCATTTCTAAATAGCCCTCAAAATATCTAATTTAGCATCATTACAGGCTGGTGTAGTGGCTACTCAGTGGACTGCAATACAGTCAATGCAAAGAGAGGCAGTGCTTCAACAGTGCTGTGCCCTGCTGATAGCAAGTGCATCAGCTCTGGTGGATGAGTGAATTAATTGCTGGATTCTTGGGCAGCACACGCTTTAAATGAGGCACACAAATATAATGCAAATTCCGTTCTGAAACTAGAATGAATGTTTGATGGCAATGTTAAATTGCCCCTAGAAAGGTTACATATAGTGCTAAATTCAGCCTCACAAGGGGACTGTCCTGAAGAAATACTCGTGTGCAGTGAGCTTTTCCTTCCTAATCAAGAACAGAGCCACAGCCACTAGCAGGTAATGAAGGAGTTGGTAAATCCGACTATGCAAAGGAAAGTCACTGGTTAGAACAGTAATTTGCAAGGAAAAGTGATCAATAAAGGACACAGCAATGAACCAACCAGAATAGCCAGTAAATACACTGTACAAGGTATATTTGCTTGAGTAGCTGAGAGGTCTGTATCCATGTACCATGGAGTTTAGCAAGCTTCTCTGCCAGGCATCAGCTGTGGTTGGCCACCTGTAGAAAAGTAGCTACACAGGGTGAAAGAGCCGGCCAGGCAGGCCTGCCCATGGCTCCTCTGGCAGTAAAGGCACTGCAAGCAGCAAAAGCGAAAGCTCTGGCATGGTGAGTAGTGCAAGCTCAAGAAAGCTCAGAAGGGAGACTCAGGCTCAAGTCTTCTTCTCCATACCACTGGGTTCACCTACAGTTTGTGTCCCAGAAGCTTAGAAAGAAGCCAAATCTGCGCTCAAGCCTGGGCTCAAAAAGAAGTATGGATTTGTCCTGGGGAGCTATTGCTTCTTGCATCCCTAAATAATGTGATTGTTGCTTTAATTAAAGCATTGCTGGAATTGGCTGGTAACACATACAGGGTAATCTGGGCAGTGCTGTGTGGGGTTCTAGGTTCAAATTCTTCATTTTACAGTAAATTACAAAAGAGCAGAAAGAAGGAGAATAGATGGGCCCATCTTGATGCCACACACACATCATCTAGTATGTAAAAGAAGAAAACCACTTAGCTGGGAGTGAAAGACGGGGGTGCAGTTCAAGAATGATGGAGCTGAGGAGGCGCATATTCACAATGAGGTAGAAAAGCTGCAGTTGTTCAATATCAGTAAAAACTCCAGGGATGGATACACACAGGGGGCCACACTCTAACAGGCTGGGAGACAAAGCCCATCAAAACTTTGAATATATTACAGTTTTCAGACCCCCACAGCAGATTCAGCAAATATCAATGGATGCTTCCTGTTCCACACAGTGAACATTGTCTGCAAAGAGTAGTTTTAGGTTTCTTTGAGAGCTCAGCATATTGCTACTAGATCAAACATAAATAACACTCTTCCTCACCCTGGCTATCCCCTAATTGCTGTAGTTTATTTCCCCAGAATGCCTCTTTAGCAATTTCCCCTCAGACACAGTAAATACAAAGTTTGTATTAATCATGAAGATTAACATTTCTTGGTACAGGAACACCTTGCAAAGGAAATGAGTTTTGCCTTGATGTTTTGGAATCAATGGTCAATCTCTTTAATTAACAAACTGGTTCAGCAGAAATCTGTTCCCTTCCTGTCTGCTTCATACCCAAACATACCAAGCCAACTAATCAAGCTTACTCGTTCTTTTCTGGATTGCAAAGATGTTTTCAAAGCATGAACTCTTGTGCTTTCCCAGATCTTACGAAGAGGGTGCCTCTGCTAGCTCTTTTTGAGAAATGAGATTCACAAGCTACCTGGATCCTCTTTGCAGTTAGGGAAATAATTACTTTACGCAATATAATTTGCTTAAAACCATGACAGTTTTAACTATAGTTTAAGGCTAAATGACTGCTCAGCAAGACAGCTGGTAAAATTCACCCTGTAATAAGACTGCAGCAATGTAAACAAGCCCAGCCCATTTAGGGCTTTGAGTTAATATAGATGTCAAATACTTCTTTCAATATCTCTAAATTCCCCAAGCCATCAGACATTTTCCTCCTTTATAAATGTATTTATAATAGATCTCATCCTTTTTCACCTAAACGCACAGCATATGTCTCTCCTAAATCCCTGTATTTGATTATGTTTGAATAGAAATTAACCTCAGAAGAAACACCATCTAATTTGTTCAAATACTACAGGCACTTGTGACGCAATGTAATGAAGAATTCCTGCAGCAGCACAGCTTTAGGGAGCTCCACGCCTGGCTCCCTCGTTACTTGGAGCACAGCTGTTCCAATGAAAATGCAGCCTGAAGCAGCAAAAAATGACAGTGCTTTGGCCTTTAAAATAAAACATGCCCTGAGATTTTCCTCTCTGCTATGCCATGCTCCTGTAGTGGCTGTACTCTGCTTCAATGTAAGATGTTCTCTCTGTTTATCTTCCCTCATACGCCTGGACATAATAAGGAGCTCCTTTTAAAAGCCACCTTGATGAAAACTGATACTTCCCTGGCCTTCACATAATGAAGGGCACAATCCACAGAAAGCTGAGGTGATGTTTCTGTAGACATTAAGCATGTGCTCGCACACTCTGCTGAGCCACGCTCAGGACCTTAGAGAACTATAGGCAGGTAAGGGGGACAACTAACCTGGGCTTAGGCAAGAGGGACCGAAGGAGTTTTTCAGCTCTGAATATGGTGGTTTGAACAAATGGGGGGCTTAGCACTCCCTCTGGGTTTACTGATATCAGTAGAAAGGCTGGTCTTCACTACCATATGCTTTGTATCAGGCCTCCTGAGTGTCTGAATCAGCCACAAACCAGAATACTGGGCAAGTGGAAATCATGCTTGTAGAGATGCCAAGTCAAATTACTGCAAACTAAACCCCTTTCTTTGCAGCGTCCCAGCAGGCTAAGTGATGCCAAGCCATTCTAATTTAAATCACAACCAGTAGGGAAGTATCTCTGGGGCCTGATATCCTCTATCCTGCTCAGTTAATAACAGCAATACAATTGCAATTATGGCGATAAAGCTCAAAATTCATTTGCAGTTGCTTGAGTTGTGGTGATATATTGTTTGGCAATTATCTTGCTGGAGTCTTAAGGATGGAATAATCTCCTCTATTTACATAATCAAGGCATCAAAGTCTTTAGAGCAGGGCATAAAATCAGCAGATGGCCCTACCATGTGTGGTACAATCCTTAGTTTTTATTGCTCATATTGCATCCAATCTCAATGTCTCTTCGCCTAAAGCAAAAGTTTACTGTCTTGTACTAATTAGAAGCAATTTACATTAATATAGCAATCTCTTCCTGCATTACTGTCAGGCTGCTAAGGGCCCACTCAGAGGCAGTCCTGACCCACCTCTGTGGCTGTCAGGGACAGGATTTGTGGAGGTGAGACAAGGCTGAAGATCTCTCCAAGGATGTGGCCACTGTGAAGTCATACCCACAACCACAGAGAGCTGAGAAGGAAAATTGGAACTGTAGCCTTGTCAAATGCTGGTAGAACAAAATGCAGGAAGAATGAAATTCAGGGGCAGAGCATGTATGTGGATATTTTTCATGATGGGTCAGTTTGTGCAATGCCCTGCAGTCCCAGAAACCACACCGCAGGTGTTTAATTTAGAAGGGGTCTTGGTGTGGGTGTTCCAACCACCACCAGTGACAAAACTCCTTCCTTCCATTATAAAAAGCTTTTAGACCTGCTATTTCCCCAGCACAAAGCTACACGTAATAATCAGTTGCAGGAAAAGAAATTTAGTGACATCAAAACATATTAGGTTGCTGCAACAACATGAAATTTCTGAGGCTGCACTACTCAGGTGCTTTCGTATGGGCCTGTTTCCAATTACAATATTATTTTGTACTGAAACTTCAGGTTTTTCACCTAATTTCTCTTATAAAACTCTTCAAGTTGTTTGTATCTCTCATAATAAACACAGAATAAAAAAAAAATAATCTCATTTTCATAGTATTTCTGTCAAATGAAGTGCATTTTCATTAATTTATTTCAGGCTTTAAAGAAAACAATTAACTCCAGCTTGAAGACACAATGCTGCTGACCCCATCTCAGCTGTTAGGTTTTTTCTTTGATTGAGCTGCTCAAACACTTCTGTGGGGCCACACCAATAGTTCAAAAAGCACAGCTGAAGCCTGGAAATAAACTACTGAGAGATAATCCTTCTGCTGAGTTTTAAGAACAGGCCAGGTGAGAATCTGTAAGGAAATGTGATGTGGGGTCTTTTCATCCTTCTTTGCATAATAAAATTTCTGTATTTAAAAGGGATTTTCCTTGTAAAGGCAGACACATTAGAAGTTACTGTGGGGGATTAAGAAAAAAAAAATTGGGAGACATCTAGTGTACTGGAAGGAGTGTGTAATGTTTTCAATGATTGAAGTAAACACTTCGGAACTTGAAGCTTTCAGACACTGTTTTCTTTGGTGCCTCCAAAGATTACAACCACAAACAGAGAAAAACAGGGCAGATTTCAGATTTGCTCCCTTAAACACAGCTGAAATACAGAAAATTCCTCAAATGGGGCTTGTTTATGAAAAATGATCGACAAAAAAACACTTAAAAAAAAAAAAGGAAAAAACCCCAAAGCCAAAAATACAGCAAATCACCCCAAACAGCAGCGTTACAGGTGTTTTCGTGGCCTACCCAACCAAACCATACAGCCCACTCCACCTCAGCCACGCCCTAAAAGAACTAGAACACACCGAAACGAGAGCAAAGCGTATAAACAAGGGCCGGGCGCAAAATAGGGGCCGGGCGCAAAATGGGGCCGAGCGGCCCAGCGGCACGAGGCATGCGCGTGCTGGAGGGCGCCTCTCATTGGCTGGCGACCACGCGGGTGGTGGCTGGCGCCTTTTTGAAGAGGCGCGCGCAGGCGGAGATCATAACGAGGCGGAGAGGGGGGAGGAGGGTATCGGTCTGCGCGAGCGCCCGCCCGATCGCCTGAGGGACCGGCGCCTCAGAGCGCTGAGGGGAAATAGGCCGGTGGGAGTGCCGGGGAGTGCCTTTACAACAACATATGCACTGCAGGACCGAAAAGCTCTTCACAACTAAAAGGAAAAAGTATGAAAGGCTTTTTCTTTCAAGATGAAGGTAAGAAACAAAGTCTCCTTTATGAAGAATTCTGCAGGGTACAGGGCTAAGATACGAAAAAGAGAGACGGGGCTACATGAGGCAAGGAAAGCAATGAGGAGAAAAACCTAAAAGAAAGAGAAAAAAAGTAGACTAGCATGACATATAAATCCAGTATGGCTGTAATATTGCTACTACCACAGTTATTCTCCTGTGGAAAATAGGTCCTAGGGACTAAAAAATATCAGGCATACTTAAGACCTAATTGTGCCTTAGGGAGCTCCTTGCAGGGGCGTAGGGGGTCCCTGTGTCCTTAGGGCGGGCGGGCAGCGGAGTTGGTGCTTCTCGGGCCTAACTGTGCCCTCCTTCCTTGGCGGCAGCCGGCGGAGAGGCAAGAAGAGGCGTCGTGTGGAACGGCGAGGCAAGAGTGAGCGCGAAGAGGAGCGGCGCCGGGCTGGAGAGCGGGCGCGAGCAAGGCGCCCTGGGCAAAGGCACCTCCCTCCCTGGCATCACCGGGGCGCGGTCACGTAAGAGCATGGCGGGCACCTCTACGCTGCCCCGGCTGGCTCTGCGCTGGGCGACCTCCCTGTAAGCAGGGCTCGGTCTTTGCTTCTGCTGTAGTTGGCCTTTTGCCATCTTGCTCCTTTGGCTGCATGTGTATTCACTCTGTAATTTCTTTTTCTTCTTGAAGTGTTTTTTACTTGAACTCAGTCTTTATAAGTATGTCTTTTGGAAGTGTATGTCTTTTCTGAAGTGATTTCTCTTACTGGCTTTTTTGCATTTTTTTGTACTGGTTTTATTCAATAAAATTTGGTTTTTTTTACTTCTATGTGGAGTTGTAATTTAGCGTCTGCTTTAGCCAGTTGTTTCTTTGGGTCGGTCTTTGGAGTTTTCCCAGTTTTGCATCTTGTGTTTCTTCTGATTGTTTGCTAGCCAAATACGTAGTGATGAGGTAGCAGTTTCCAGAGAGGTTTTTGTTGTTAGGTCTGCTCTTTTTTTCTACGGCAGAAATTTTTAGGTTCTCTGGGGCTAGGTTTGTCATTTGTGCTGAAAATCATGTTGATTAATATTGTTACCTAAAAGAAAAAGTCTTTAAACCATTAGCCCTTCAGAGAGAAGTTATTTCTTTATTTGGTATTGGGTGCTAGCTTGAAATGTACACATCTAGGATATTTTACTGGTGACATTCACTCATTATTTATACATAAAAGATTCTCATTATTTCTCCTACCGAATACAGAACTCTACTTGGGTTTACATACAGGATCAGCAATTAGTCCTTTTGCACGTATGTATGAAATTTTGCAGCATCTGCCAAAACTCTTGCTTGGGCATTAGCTCCCTGGTGGTCGTTTGGGTAAGGATACCTTTCTTCATGTTATACTTTTAAGGTATGGAGTTATCTCTGGACAGTAGAAGTTTACTGTAAATTTTTCAGCTTCTTGAGAAAGATTAATATGTTCTTTGAAGTAGCCACAGTTCTCTCCCAATTGGTATATGAGTACATACTTTGACATATGAGAGAATCTTGAAGTGATTACTTCTTGTTATCCCATTCTTATCACTGTCTGCTCGGTTACCAACTGTTTCCTTAAACAGTAAAGTCTCAGTAATTAATTTATTTTAGTTTGCGTATTTCTATGAACAAAGCAGGGTATTACCTTAGGTAACAGTACGGGAACATTTTAGCCTTTTTGCAGCAGTGTTTACACACAGCAAGGCCTTTCCTGCTCCTGGGTCTGCTCTGGCAGGAAATAGGCTAGGGGAGATTGTTATGCGTGTGTTGCTTTGCTTCACCCCTAAGAAAGAAGCACTTAAATATTTATTGATATAAAGTAGGGATTTAACAAAGTTTGATAGTAAATTCAACAGTATTTTATGAGATTCAGTGGTAAGGTACACTTGGTTATTTACTGCACAGAGGACAAGGTCAGAGCAAGCAATCAGGGACATCCTTCCGTTGAGTCACAAGGTTTGGAGAAGACCCCCTTGGTTTCTAAACTCCTCAGAGGAGTCTAGGGGCAGCTGGATCCAATCCTACTCCCAGTCTTGGTCAATGGTTTATGTCTAAGGCTTTACAGAGGCACAATTGATCCTTTATATCACTTCACTAATATTTCCAAGCTTAGCATGCTATTAGTCACTGAATATCTGTGGCCTTGAGGAATCTCGGAATCTTGAGACGTAAACCTTGAGTGGGCATCCTTGCTCACGGGGGGATCCTGGTGTGCAGGTCAGGTCACTGCTGTGCAGGAGATCTCAAGGGGCCCTGGGCTGTCCAGTATTGATAGAGTAAGATGATCAACCCATGGTCATATTTGCATAACAGCAAGATGTTTAGGTTCCTTTTCTAGACAATGTTTGGTTGGTTTGTGGTCCATTCACCCATGTGTAGTCCCACTGATGGTTATGGTTGGAGCAGAAGCTGGTGAAGCAGGAGAGTAAACCACCACAGTGAGCCAGAAGTTTGGAGAGAACATATTGGCCAGCGGACCCCAACTAATTGAAGGGATATTACATATCATATGATGATCAGGCTCAGGAATAAAATTTGGGCGAAAAATGAGGAAGTGGGGGGCATTCAAAGTAACAGTATTTATTTTCCTGTGTAATTGTCAGTCATAACGAAGCCCTGCTTTCCTGGAGACGGTTGAACACCTGCCTGCAGTTGTTGAGTACTGAATCAGTTCTGTGTTTTCTTTGGCTTATGTGTGCATCTTTTGCTTTGCCTGTTGAACTGTCTATCTCAACCCATATTTTTTTTCCTCACTTTTACACTTTCAATTTTCTTCTACTGGGGAGAATGAGTGAGCAGTTGCCTGGTGTTTTGCCTAGACGCAAAAGAGACAAAATTCCAGAGACGGTCTTGTCTGTAAAGCTTTGAAAAGGCAAAATAACAGAAAAAAGGTCACCCTATTCATTACTACATGTTGCAGCCACAAACCCCTGTGAATATGAAATTTGCTTCTTTCAGCTGGGCTGTTTTCTGCATTTTTAACGTGGCCTTAGCTATCTTCTTTGTGGTGTTGTTGGCTACACATGATCTCTACTGCTTTAGTTGTGCTTTCCTGCCTGAGGTGAGCACAAAGATAGAGCACCAAACTCAAAGGTATTGCTTGCAACGCGTTTTCCTTGGTGTTCTGTTGCTTTTGGTGTATAGCACTCCTTTCAGGCACCAGCTAGAGAGCAAAAGTTTGTATAGCATGTTTCTTGGGTAGAAGAGGTCGCTTCTGTGTGCTGTGTGGCTCGCTTACTCACAAGGCAACAGAGGCAATCAAGAGCAATGTGGAAAACTTGGTGCAGTTCATGGTTTGTACAAAGCTTAACTGAGCATATATTTTAATAAACTATACATTGCCCTTTGAAAAGGTTATTTGCATCTTTCTTGAAGTAAGTAAACCAGAAAGATGGCTTGTAAATTGCAGGAAATAAACTATTCCTTTTATTTCATAAGCAGTACCAGGGAAAAGATGTAGGGGACTAAATCAAAGCAAGTTTAACAAGTCCCCAGTGAAAATGCAGCTTTCTCCACTGCAGGCATAGAGCAATGACTTGAATGTGTTCTCACAGAAGGTTATGGTAAGATGCAGAATGGACTTCTGACCCTGGAGATAATAAAGAAATGATGAAATAATACAGTGTATACTGTTCCAGAACATTGTTCTCTTAGGTGCAGCAATGCCCTCTGCATTGAACTAACTCAGAGCGATCAGATCTGAAATTGTGGGTACTTGTAAATACAGTCTCCAGCCACCTGATTATGTACTGGGCAAAAGACAAACAGAACACTCAAAATTAAACCTTTCTCCCTGCTCATGTTTTCTTTGCACCACATGTACTTACTGGGATAGTCTCTTCTGTCTGCTTTAGCTCTGCGTTTTTTCTAGAGAGACCTGATGTTGTCTGAGCACCTTGATAAATTAAGCTTCAGCCCAGAAGTCTGCCAGCATCCCTTACAGTTTGACTGAGCTGTTGTTTTATCTTGTGTCTCTTGGTATCTTCTTTTATATCCAAAGAATTCAAAATATCACTCTTAAACCTGAGAGCTTGTGGCAGAGTGGTAGTCTGATTCTACTCTTATGGAGAAAAAAGAAGATACAAAAAAACCTGATACATTTTATAAATGAAAGCTCTTTTTCTGGGTCCTGGATTCCAGCTTGTCATTAGATTAAAAAACATACATAGAAAAGGCTTGTAATTGTTTTTCAAATTTTGACTTGACATTTCTGAGCCTTGTACCTCTTTGCCTAAAAAATGACACCAGCACTTTTCATCTGCCTTTAACATTGGTTTTATACCAATAATTACTGCCACCTTGTAATTAGCTGAGTGTTCTGAATCTCTCTGCCTGTCATCACATAAATTGGGTCGTTCCCATGAAAGTGTTCTTCCTTGCCTGAAGTCTCTGAGTTTTCCTTTCTCAATTCAAATGCTTGGTGGTAAGACCATTGCATATGAAGCAGCAATCATGAAAAGCTTCCTAGGTTATCACCATCTCAGCTGTAATTCTTGTTAAAATCCTTCAGGGAGATTTTCTCTTGATGATAAAAAAGCACTACTATTGAATTAATGAAGTACCTTTTATCTACTGGGATGCTCATTTGGGGCACTCTTCTTTACTCAGCTTCATACTTTCATAGAATGTATAGAACTACACTCTTCCAGAGCCATTTCCATCTGTCAAGTTTGTTTGAAGTTGGCTGAGGGGGTGGGAGATGCGGGAGTGCAGTAAAACTCCATTTTGTGGATGGATTGGTTACATATTAGAATATATATAACATAAGAATGAATTAGTTCTCACAGAACCAAAAGTCATTTTCACCATCCCCATTTATGTCTGAATTAAGTAGCATTGTCAAAGATAGTCCACGTGCACTCCTTGTTCAACAAACTCATTATTGGAATGCGACACAGTATCTTATGCTTCTCTCCTAGATCACTAACTGCATTGCTTCCCGCTCTGTATTAATTTGCCTTGTGCACCACCAGCAAGTCTTTTAAGCCCTCCTGCTGTAAATATGGTGCTTGTTTCAATGAGGAAAAAATACATCCAATAGTAGTTTTGTGTGAGAATGTCTTCATTTGTGGTATGGTTGAAATTATGTGGCTGATCATACAGGTTTAATTGCTTTAATAGTTAGACCTGTTGGTGTCAGTTACCCAGTAGCTTCTCAGGCAAAGGCGACGCATCCATAACCAGGAAGAATCATTTTGCTGCTTAAAAAACATCCTCTGCAAACAGAGATGCAATTATGTCTGATACCAGCGTGTGCTGTGTTGGAAAGGTTATACGTGCTATAGGGACTCTGAAGGCAATAATGGCAGGTTGGGCATGTGCTACAGTAGCTCTTTGGTTTTCGCACTCTAGGTCCTATTTCACCTTTTACCTAGGCCCTCCTCAAACCAAACCTGATAGTGGGGAAGAACTATTCCAGAAGTAGCATCCGCAACATGGATCTGAGAGCTTTTCTTGATGACCTCAGGGGACCTGAAAGCGAATCTTTTGCTTTAACTTTAATAGCAGATCAAAGACCTAGCCGTTAAGCCTAAAGAGTCTGTTTTCTCCTAGAATCTACAGAACTTTTCACCCTTGCATCTCCATTCATGCTTTGAAGAATGAGTGACAGGGTGCTGGGTGACAGTGGATCCTTTTTGTATACAAACCTCACAGTGATAGCGTTGTTGGAAGCCGCTTCTTGGAAGTGTTCCCAGAGTGGCAGATAACATGGCCAAGTGCTGGGTTTAGCTGTTTCTAGGTAGGGCTGCTAAGAAGGTCTTCTCACAATGGTCAGTCTGCATTTGAAAGGCACACCAGGGTTGAAGCTGCAGCCTTTGCTTGTGTTCAGGGCACGCAGGAAGGGGTTACAGGGCCAGGCTGCTCATCCCTAACGTGTGTTTGTCCCCACTGAGAATCTCTGCAAAGTTCAGGAAGAGACTCGCCTGTGTTTACAGAGAGCTCACCTGCTGTGGTGAGCCCAAGCTTCCATCCCTTAGGAGACTTTTGTTCCTGTTAAATAAAAGCCAGTAAAGGTCAATGCTGCATGCCAGATTAGTTATGTTGGAGCTTGCAGGATTTTGCCCAAGAGATGGGAGTTGACTTTGGGTCTCCTGCATTTGAGGCCAACATCCCAGAGACCAGACTTTTCTTTTATTTTCTCCCTTAAATTTTGTTGAAACTCACAGTTAAACTATAAAAGCAGCATATTTAGGAAAAAACATCTTCTCAAGAATGTTCCAACCATCTCCATTTACTAATTCCTTCCTCCTCCTTTACTAGCAAAGGGGGATGTTGTGTGAGTTAGTAAATCAGTTTTAATAGGCAAATTGGTGCTTGGAGATTATCCACACATATTTTCCTTTTATTTTGCATTAATTTCAGGCTTAACCATTGAATCTGCAAAATGTATCACTGCCACAAAGAGAATACTTATGTTATTAAAAAAGAGAGGGATTTAACTGCTAATTGCACAGAGATATTCTGTAGTGTGCACCTCACATGTAATTTACATTTAATCAGCAGATAAATATGGTAACAGGCTACTCTTTATTGAATCAACAAGCAAGACAACTCTGACTTTGGGAGCTAGCTGCGAAGGTGTGTGCGTGGTTGGTGCTGACTGGATAAATATTAACCTGGCTGAAAACTTGAAGCCAGCCTTCAGAAATTCTTTGTGAGTGGTGTTCCTTGCTGCTTTGGACATGTCTTTCCAGGCTTGACAACTTTTTGTTGCAGCCAATTTTATTTCTTTATGGCATCAGCATTGTTATCAAGTGGGAATGGTGGAAGGGGTGCCAAGAAAAACTGTTGTTCTTTTGAACTCGGTGGCTTTGGACTGTCTTCAGGGTGACGCTCTTCAGCTGTTAGTGAAGGTTCAGGATATTTGCCTGCTGTGTGATGTGCCTAGGAGGAATGCTGTGTACCACAAGAAGTCATCTTTTCCTGATCGCTGAAAAATCTCCCCTCACTCAGCTGTTTATAGAAGAGACCAGTTAGCTTACAGCTATGTTATATGATAGAGATATTCATGTTGAGGGCTCTTTTGTGGGTGATTTTGTACCATTCATCATCCACAATTTGGTGTTTCTGATTAGAGAACGCATCTGAGGTGATTTGAAATCTGTCGTCAGCTCTGATGAGAACTTCACATGTGGTCTCAGGGAAAAGCAGTGTCTCTTCAAACTTTTGAGCTCCCAATGTTAGAATAAGACAATGACGGTAATGTTACTGCCCTTCACCACAGGCCTGATCCTACAGAGACCTAAGCAGGAAAAATCCCACTGAATCAATGCTTAGGTGTTACAAGGTTTGGTGCTTTAGACTGCAAACTCTCAGGAAGTGAGGAAGTCTTCTACTGTGTGTCTGTAAAATGCAGCTTCCATTTCAGTTAGGAGCCTGGATGCTGCTGTTGTGCAAGTCTGCAAATAGTGCAGAGAATATCTGTTGTTGTAAGGAACTCCTCTTCTATCCGCAAGGGAGGCTGCTACCTTTATTATATTCCTGTTCCTCTATTAAAGCATCCCTGGTGCTCAGTTGGTTCATGATCAGTGTGGTTCCTTGTCTGAGGCAGAGTTCTCGTCTGGCTGCTGGGGTGTAATAAGGGAAGCGGGAGATTCTGTCAAGTAATTTTGTAGCATCTGGGATATCTCTAAACATGTCTTCCTGTCTGTAACCTCTTGGGCTGCCTGTCCAGTTCACTTAACAAAACCAAAACCCTTTCCCCTGCTTTATTCTTTTTTTTGTTCTGCTTCTCCATCCTCTCACCCTGCACCTGGCCTGTGGCTGTCAAAAAGCACTATTGATCCTGGAATCGGTGAGCAAATTAGCCTATACTGATTGCAATACGCTTTCCAAAAAGCTTACCCATCTGGGAGACTGGTTATTCAGTGGGAAGGAAAGCAAAGAGAACAAATAAATGAACTCTGGCAAACACAGAAAGTGAAGAGTACATTACCAGAAAAGCCATCAGGTTGTTAACTGAATTCCTTTTCATGGCCAGGATTTAAGCAGATCTGAAATACCGTGACGAGGTATGCACAAACAGTATCCTTCCATCTGTGACTCACCACATAGAGTCTGTGTGTGCCCTGCATCCCAACTACGGAATTATCTGATTCTAGCTTTTCTCCAGCACAAGGTCAGTACAAGATAGTCTCTCCTCTGCATCCCAAAATGCTCAGGTATTTTTTTCCTTGTTGGCATTACTAGTAACTTCTGAAGGCAGATAAGAGGAACCGAAAGACAGGCAAGTGAGTAGGGTGATTATTGCCCTGCCTTACCTGAGCTAATGGAAAAGGAGCTGCGAGGACTGAAGGTCCCGTAGCTTCCCTGATAAAGCTGCACTGGGGCAGCAGTCTGTCCTGCTGTCCTGCAGACAGAGCAGCCCTCGTTCCTGGAGTCAGGAGACCTGTCTCTATTCCCTCAGCGACCCTCAGCAGGCGAATATGAGCTGCAAGTGTTCAATGCTGTTAGAGGCACATTCGAGTAGTCCCCAGGCAGGCCTCAGGCACCAGAAGTTGTTTCTGAAATGGTGGTCCTGGCTGTTATGGCTGCAGCTGCTTCTTGGTTTAACGAGGGGCTAGTAATGCTGCCTTCGGGAATTGCTGTGGAAGAAGGAGCCTGCATTAAGCTGTGATTTGTGTCAAGGATGTTTGATGCCCTGCTCTGACACAGGTTTCTCCTGTGCTCTCTGCCCTCTCACTTAGTCCCACTGTACCTTGGTTCTGCATTGATGAGGTAACACCAGGGATCCTTTGTTCCTAATGGAAACGAAGGCTGTGCATATGACAGACACGGCTGCCAGGCATTGAGGTGCTATGGTAACAGCTGGAGAAGGATCACAGATGAATGAAAATTGCTGTAGTGCTGCCATTATTTGTTGGGAGATGAAATGCCCTATTTCTACTTTCCAGATGTCCCTTGAATTAAGATTTGCCCATATGTTACAAAAATAAATTTCAATAACAGGCTACACGTTGGTAGCAGGTGTCAATGAGCTTAATTAGAAAGGTACTTTCCACCCAGATTAGGACTCTAAACTCGGGACTTTTATTAACCCTGCAACAATCCTCCACCTCTGCTCAGCATACTGAGCAGGCCATCAGTGAGAAACATCAGCTTCTTAAACCAGTAATGTAACTACTTCTAATTACAATTGCTGAAATGTGAAACTAGGCTGCAGCAGGGCATATGCAGTTTGTATGATTTAAAGTTATTACTGACTGCTCAGGGCGCTTTTCTGCAGACATGTGCCAAACCACAGTGAAAGCAAGGAGTTAGCTGTAGAACTGCTATTCAGTAAATGGCTCTTGCTTTTCTTGGTGGACTGTGGCCCCACAGACTGCTGCAGGTTCACGCCTGCCCCTGCCCTGGCATGCTGACGCAGCAATAAAGTGGGAAAATTAGCAGATTTCAACCACAGAAGCTTCCATATGAATATATTGACAGGGATGTCTTCCTACAGGTCCAGTCACATCAAAGGAAAGTGCAAAACCCTTTGCAATTCCAGGACTATTTAACCAGGGAAAGTTTTTCCTTCCCTGCCAGTGGAATACTGAAGTATCTTGAAGCAGAAAGGTTGCTATCCCTTCTGAAGCATCCAATTTTTGATCAGTTTTTGGGGTAATAAAAGGTACTCATCCAGTTGTACCATGTAATGTTCACTCCACAGCTTTGGCAGGTCCTATTCCCTACTTGCTCCACTCGTCCTCGACGTGTTTGCATATAGTCAAATAAGAGTTGCTGATTGTTTCTTTATTCCAATTGGCTTTCCAACACCACGGGAAAATGTGAAAATCTACAGCAGGATGGCAAGGGAACTAATCACTTAAGAAGACATTAATTAGCAACGGATTCGCACAGGAAGTCCTCCCCAGATGATTGCTACTTACTTTCAGCTGTGAATACAGAAAGACAAAATATCACGTTCTCACAAAATACTGCTAGCACCCACTAACCAAACTATACTTGATCAAGGCTTGAGCAGGAAGGTGAAAAGAAGCTACTTACAAAGAGTTCTTGAAAAGCTCACTAAGTACCTAATTAGACAGATTTCCACTAGCAGCTCTCTCAAGACCTATTTTCTGGTCCTTTGATAAACATTCAAAAACCAGCTGGGCAGTTTCAGTGATTGCATGGTGGTGGTGGTGGGGGGTGTTCTTTCTTCTCTGCTTGGTGGGGAGCATCTTTATGGACAGCAAAGACCGTCACAATAAGGTTCAGGACTGTGACCCAGGAGTCATGGGGAGCAGCCTCCCATCTGACTGAGGCTGTGGGTAACCCTGAGTATGGAACAGCGCTGGGGCAAAGGACAGGAGTCTGCTCAGCTGCTCTGCGGTAGAAATAAATGTATGCATTGTACCTAGAGCACAAATGATGCAACAGCTGTGCATAGAGCTGGAAGCTGGGTTTCATCTGCTCTCGCCCCGGGTCTCAAGTATCTGGTCAAGTTTGTCTGTCTTTTGCACACCAAAAAGGCTATTTTAAAATATTTTATTTGTGCTTCTATTCCCCGCAGAACAAACGCAGCAGTGTTACAGCTGCAAAAGGCATGTGTGCTCCTGTAGCTCATGATTCTAACCCTGTGAGCGACTTGTTCTGTTAGCATGATAAACACATGCTGTAGAGGAACAGCACTAATTATGACCCTGTCACCTTCATCAGCTCCCCACTAATTGTTTTGGCTTTTTTTAATCTCAGTGCTTGGAGATGAAACACGATGTTTGGCTCTGAAAAGGAGATGAAAAGAAAGGAGAAGAAAGAATCACATTTTAAAATAGAAGCATCAGGTAGATCTTTCTGTTGGATTTGAAATTCAAATGACAGAAATTATAACTATTTTTTGTGTTATTAAAATAAGGTATGGGAATTTTTAGAGGACTTTCTAAGACTGCCCATACTGACTCTCAGTCCACTGATCCATCTTGTTCTGTGCTCACATTAAGTTCCTGAAGAAGGGTTCTCTGTGTCATGTCATAATAAAACTTTCCCACATCTCTCCAGGCATTGTCAGACAGTTCAGACACCTTACCAGTAGTAACTCTTTTCCTAGGTTTTGAGGATGAAGGATGAAATCTCCCTGTCATGAGCTCTGTGGCTCTTGGAAGAACAAGGATTAGGATTCAAGCCTGTAGGCTGCAGGAAAAAACACATCTTTTGCTCCTTCAATCTCCCAAAATAGCAAGTGAATGGAACAGTAACTGAATTTTCTACTGGATTTTTCTTGAGTGATGTGCAGCTGTTCAAGGCTAGCTAACACCTATGCGCGAGCCAAAGACCAAATACCTCACAAAGTGAAAATCAGTACTAAGATTTATTTAGGGATGACACTCACACTCAAAAATCTTCCAGGTGCCCTTTGGAAAGATCTGGATTCAAGAACAATCATCTCACCACAGCGGGCAGATTCTGTTGCTGTACCAAGACCAGAGCGGTAGCCTTTATATCGACTCGACGGCTCAGAAATGTTTGGAAATGATCTCTAAGATTTGTATGACATAAGGGAACTCTAAAAACCGTTAGAAAACCTTGCAGGGTGTTATTCTACCCAGGGATAGCCCTTGAGGCAGAGAGATTTTCAACACACTTGGCTATGGCAATGGGAATGTGTCTGCCACGGCGAGAGCAGCAATGTTTCCAGGGCAGCTGAGTACAGTATAGATCAGCGTGTAACAGCGCCCAGCTCTCACCAGAAAGCTTTACACAGAGCGATGTTGTTTTTGTTTTCAGCTATTCTGAGGTTTGCTCATCTGGGCAGTTTGTTTTCTTTTTTTTCCTGGATGAATCTGTGAAACGTTTTATGTCATGTCAAGACTTTACCTTGTGTTCTCGTTTTATGCAAGTCTGCCAAGGCACATTGGAGCTGCAGCTGGAGAAATCCATAGATCTCACCCAGCGCTTCACAGAGCTGCTGTAGAAATGTGTTGCACTTGTGAGGGCCATACAGCAAGACGGGCTCTCGACACCTGCCTTATCAACACCACTTCCTCACCCACCTACAAGCTGCCTCTTAATGACTGCCTTTGTCAGGTCAGGCGGGTGCAAAGGGTGCTATTTGCCTTCCCCAGGGCAGGCAGCTTGGCCCACCAGACAGGATGGAGAAGGTGCCCACCTGACACAGACCTGCAGTGGGACCTCCTCTGCTTCAGCTCTCTGCGTCTCTGCTTCTCCTCTAACGTTCTGGTGGGAGAGGAGCCTGTCTCTCTGCATCTGACCATCACAGCAGCATTTCTACAGTCCCTGACTTACTCCAGCATGTTGACTGTTCCTTACTATGGGGCAAGCTGAATGGGGGGATACATTTCTTCTCCAAGTTCATTGGCAAATGAACGTGAATTGTGACTTGAAGGTGCTTTGCAAGGCTCCTTGCTGACAATTTTGTGTCCTCGTCCTTTGTAGCCATTGAGGGTTGATTTAATGTATAGGCGTGCATCCCTACGATGGTGGAGTTTCACTTGTAAAGAGCAGCAGAGCAAAAATATCAGAGCAAGGCATGGCTGTTTCCACTCCCGTGAGATTTAGTGTGGCAAATGACTTAATGACTTAATTGGTATGTTCAGGTCTCAGTACAAACACTTAGATCAAAAAAAATCTGCTAAAATGCCCATAAAGAAATGAAGCCAACTATATAAATAATGATGAAAGGCATAACTGTAATCCTCCCACATGAAGCCAATCAGTCTGGGGCTTGATTTCCCATGGCTGCCCTGAATAATTTCCACCAGCAGTTGCTTCAGTAGCCTGTGAAAGAAAATTAGCTTGGTAAGTGAACCCAGTGCTATGCAATTGTACATATTTGTATTTAACCACATATTTGTAATCAAGAGGAAATATTTATGTCTATTGAACTTTGCACAAACGTCTTGCTGAACTTGTAGCAGAGTTACCATTTTCAGAAACACTTCCCTCTAAATGGGGGATGAGAGTGAGCTCATATGAAGGAAAGAACATGTGTCCTGTCCCGTGGATCTCAGGGTCTGCAGCCAGGGGAGCTTGGGCAATAACAGGAACAAAGAAGGTAACATATGAAAACATGCTCTGCCAGTTCTGCTGCTCTCAGACTGCTTGTTAGATGCAGGACTGAGACTGGTTATTTTTAGCTGTCGCAAGGTATGGAAGGAATGGAATATCAGGATGTTGACTGGAAATCAGAAGATGTGTCTCTGGATCCAAATGAAGAGGATCAGCCTGTGCTTCATGTGCGTTGGGATGGTTTGGAGGCAGAGTCATGCATATACATGATTTGCTCTGCAACTGACGCACAGCAATCAAATGCAAACTCATTTATATTTTAAAATCCGGACTTTAATTGCCAGCCCACGTTTATCTGTGTGTGTAGGCAGAAGGGAGAACTCTTCACCCAGCTGCATTTGGATGCTGGCTTTTGGGAGGGAAAGAGTTGCTAAGAGCTGGAGCTGCCTCCGTCCAAGGCTGAAGCTCTTTGTGCACAAAACTTTCTGCAAAATGTCTCAAGCCTAAAGGGAGTTGTTATCTTTCAGGAATCATCTTCCATCTAGCTAATCCCCTTGCTTAGGCTGTGAGCTATTTTGTCACACCTCTAACCTTAAATACAGATTCACTGGCCTTTCTCGCTCCAGTCACTATCCCAGTCTACCTTGTGGTAAGGTTATATATTGAATTTACAATGTTTAAGTCCCGTCACTCCCAGATGCATTGCCCTTCCTAGTCCCATATTAAAGTATAATTCATCTGCTTTCTGTCACACATGTGTGCGCGCGCACACAGACACATACTCCTTCCTTCATAGGCTCAGACTTCCTGCACTAAGTAGACAAAGCTGGTTTCATGAAAGCATTCTGCCAGGACCTGCAGGACACTATATCAACATCACCTCACGAAGCCCAACTCCAAACCTGTCTGAGTAAAGGAATCTAAAGGTACATCACAGTGAGCACCTGAATTAGGTTTTTAGCCACAGCCTAAACCACAACCTGGACTTTTCTCTCTGGCTTACCGTTGATATTTTGGCAAAATATCTGAGCTGCCTCTTGCCGGCTTGCTTCCCTCTCCCTGTTGGCTCCTGGCAAATTGATGTGGGTCTGTTCAGCACCACAGGCAAGCCTCGGGGAGGAGGGAAAGATTAATTGAAGACTTAATTTCTATTTTCATTTGATTAGCTAAGTGGAAGAGCCATAAGTCCCTGCTTATGTGCTAGTGGAGGCCTCATGTCGGCCATGAATCATAGCTCCCAGCTGCCACAGTCTGCTTGCACGTCAGGTTAAATATGATATTGTAGTAAATAGTCTTGCAGGCAGAACCCATCAATTACAGCCCTCCCCATGCAAGCTGCACAACTCACTTTCCATCACTTACCCAAGACAGGATGAAGATGAGAAAAAGGAGCTCAAATCAAAGTGGGATGGGTCAGGGGTTTAGGAACATCTCTGGCAGAAGGGTTGGGAGACAGGAAGAGATCTGAAGAGTCCAATTCTCCAAGGGGCAGCAGGCAGCTGGAGCCAAAAGAGCCAAACTCATTGGCCAGACAGTCTTGGGTACAGTAAATAAATCAAAGTTAGCAAGCAATCGATAAAACAAAATGTACAGAGTCTTACAGGAGAGCTAGATATTCCCAGACCTGCAAGTGACCAGCAAACGAGGAAGCAGATTTTCCTTCTCCTCCGTCTTGACAGCCTACCATCAAGCTTTTCTTATTGCCTTGGTACTACAGCACCATCCAGCACTCGCTCTTCCAGGCTGCTGCAGATCAAAATTTCTTTTTGCAGCTTAATACTGTTCTATAAGTGCTTTGAACTAGTATTGCCCTAATTGGTGCCCAGCTGGGACATCAGACAACAGAGCAAAGCCATAAACTTCACTGCTGTACGCAGTGCATGGTTTTCAAATACTGGGGCTTTAGTCGGTGCAATGTGAACACCAGAAGCCCTTAAATTTCCCCACCCCCATTTTGCCACAGGCCGCTCATTCTCTCCGTTAGCAAGTTTAAGTTGATTTCTTTCTGGTTTTCATTGTTCTTCTCTTAATTTTCAAACTTGATACATCACACAAAATATCTTACTGGCTTAGAGACAGATGGAGGGGCAATGAGAAGATGCCGTGAGGAGTTACCATCAGCTTTTCTTCCGTTATTAATCCTGTAACCAAGTCAATTAGTCACTAGCATGTTGCCAGCTTTTGACAAACTTCCCACCACACTGAGTCTCATTCCTGGGGCTGGCACTCTTAAAGGAGACTTCCACTAAATTGACTACTTTCATCTTCTGTGCATGGCCCAGAATCTCCTGGTGCTGTGCATCCACTCCAGTGAGTGTTAAACATTTATTGTGGGCCCAGGAGGGAGCACAGGCCAGGCTTGGTTAGCCCAGTATTATGACTGCAAACATATATGCATCATACACCCGTAGTATCAGCCATCCAGCGCTTTTAAAATACCAGTGATACCCCTCTGCCCTTCTGCACTATGGAGTGTGTGAACTGGTCATGCACCCTGGGAAACAGATTTCCCAAAGATTTATTTATATCTGGCTACCAAGAGACCCTATCTGGTAACATTTTGCCCCATGGAACTCCCTCCTGCCTCCTGTTTCATCCATTTGCTTATTTTCCCCATCAGCAGTGATACTTCCCTGGAAAAGCATTTCAACCCTCACTTGAAATCAAATCCTGGGGAGAGGCAATGAGCACACACAGCCTCCATCCCTGACGAAAAGGCAGGGACTCCAGCTGGCAAGAGAAACCCAGGCTGAGAGTTGCCTAAGGCTTTCTTGGAGATTTGGAGTAATTACAGGGAACAAAACCTTCATACTTTAAAATGTCAGCCAGTGTTTATCTGAAATTCTTCCCAGCTAAGGGGAAATGAAAGAAGATGCAGCAATAAAGAGGAGGAATATAAAATCCAGCAGCCTGGAAATACATCGGTGGGACCGCCTGCCTGCCAGACTGACCCTCCGGCCCCTCATTGTGAGTGCCATCCGGCCCGTGCTGGGGTCACAGAGGGGCATCAACACACTGGTTTTCAGGTAATATCTTAGCATGGAGACTCTTACAAATCTCTCTCTGCCCTCGTTTCACTTTTCTGGGTGTGCAAGGTCAGACTCCCCCGTTTATCCACAGACACCAGAAAAATGAATGTCTGCAAAAAAAGAGCGAAAGGCCAAAGTGTTCTGCTTCCCTCCTCACTCAGAGACACATGGTTCAAGGCAACAGTGAACTGAGCTTCAGATGCCGAGCAAAATGGGATGTGATGCACCCATCGTAGGTCTGGACCAACAAGAAGTTGGGCATTGTGTCTTCTCCATATCACAGCCAAGCCTCAGCCATCAGTCTGGCCATGAAACAACAAAGGGAAGGCTGAGACAGAGTGGCAGAAGGTAAATGTATTGCAAAGCTCCTCAGAGCATTCTGTTTGAAAGGTTGTCTTGCAGTGTATGAAACGGTCCAGTGCTTGTTACAGCCCCGACGGAATGCCGGGCGTGAGGCAAAGGGGAATTGTAGCTCATGTCAGCATTTGGCAGCTGAGTCTGGTCACAGGGGTTAGTCGTGGGAGATTCACTCCCCCAGCCCGGGATGTCTCTTTCTGGACAGCGAGAACTACCATGTCTGTCCCTACAGAATCCAATGGCACCAGGAATGTGGTTGCTCCTCAGACAGCAGTTTCCTCTTACGTCCAGGGAAGGACGTTTAGGCCTGTACTGAGCCACCCTTCTGCTTAGGAGAGCCAAACTGGGAGATGAGCTTGCTCCAGCTGCTGGCCTGCAGGTCTGGAGGGATGTACTCTTACCTGCAGCTGACACCCTGCACACAGAGCTTTTCAAGTCCTTCCTCTGGCTTCAGCACAAACGCCTTTGGTTTGTGGTTTCTCCTGAGGCAAACGCAAAGACGTGCAAAGCTGTTTGTAGAAATGGACCCAGGCATCTGCCATTTCAAGGCAAAGCCCATGTCAATCCCATGGGCTGTGGTCAAGGTCTACGTGCCTCCCGACATCTCGGGAGCCTGTGAAGGACACCTGGGACATGCTCAGCTGTGCTCCTCCTGCCTGGTGTTCCTTCTCCTTGTCAGCTTCTGAGCAAACAAAACCAGCTCTTGGAGGGCAACTGCTGGGTAAAAATGCTGTATTTTGCAGTCATCACCTCCCTGTTGCTACCAAAAAAATCCATGGTGTTTATAAAAGTTTATTCACACTTCCCACCCTGCACACCCTTCAGCTTATATTTGAGGCAGAAATAGGCTGTCTAAAACAGCTGAAGTGGGAGAATTGTGCAAACACTGGCTGTGGTAGACTGAGTACCTGGAAGGTGTCTCAGACCAGGAACAGACTCAGACAAATAGCTGCTTGCCTGTGTCCCAAAGCAGAAAGCTCAGCTAGGTGTTTGTTCCAGCCCAGGCGTTTAAAGCAAGGTCACCCATGAGACTGCGTCTCCCCAGCCCAGTTCCAGCCCCAGGAGGCTGAAGTTCAGGGACAATATCACCCAGTGAAAAACACTGTTCCTGAGGAGGACTGCCTCTTGCCATCCTGGGCCAGGGAGCAGCATCTCAGCTGATATTCAGGCAATCCCATTGCGCATACATTGAAACCCAGGAGGGTGCAACCCACACTCCTCCTTTTCAGGAGGAGTCATCTGGGTTTTGTGAGGTGCTTGAGCTCAACGTTGCCCAGAGTGTACAGCAAGAAACTTTTTAAACGGTAATTACGTGGCAGGGGAGGTGGAGAGGATGTGGTATACGGGCATCACAAATTCATTTGATTTTTCTTCAGCAGGTGTGTTTAGGTGCAGTAATTACATGAATGCACTTCATATTGCTGTGTTCTACTACATGAGGGCACCTTTGGGAGAACTGTACGTTCCTAATACAGCCACTTAGAGAAAGTCACGTTTCCTGCATTAACAAGACCATGAATTTCAAACACAAAGAAATGTTGCACTTAGAATCCTGCATGTATTTTCTTCTATGTGAGTAATCGGAGTATCTACTGGTTGGATTCACATACGCAGTGGTACATTGTGTTTTCAGGAGGTATGTTTGCATATGGAATTAAATTAATGCAGTCCTGTAAGAGCAGCAATTATTGTGTGAATCTGGCAATGTATTTGTCACTAACTAATAGAATTTCAGGCTTCCTGTCGCGTTGAATGGATCTAGCTGCTACAGGTCATACGGAAGTGGTAACTGAATAGTAAGATGCAGATAATTGCATAATGGCAGCGTAAGAACCTCTACGGAGCAACAGCCCTGTTTCGGCAGATCCTGCCAACATAGACATTTAGAGACAATCTGAAAGACAGGGAAGATGAGCCAAGAAGGGACATGAGTGCAGCAATAAGCGGGAATAAACAATGTTTTTCTGTCACACAAAAAGTCTCAGGCAGCGTGTGGAGGAGAGTCGATCTCTCCTGGCTCCTGTCACAGGAGCTTCCCTGCCAAATCTGTCTTCGCTTGTAATGGCTTCCAGCCCATCATTGTGTCCCCTCCCCATTTCCAGCTTCGTCTGACACAGACAAGATGGTCTCAGCATTGAAGAATGGTGGACAATCCTTTTTCATTTATTAAGCTGTTTATGGAGCACCAGGCATTGCTGTCTGCACCACACCATGCTGCTGGTCACAGTACGCAGGTATTGTAAAAGGTAGTCTTGTCCCCAAGGGGCTACATTCTTGCCTGCAGGTCCCTCAGGTACCAGATTTATCCTCCAAGCCTTGGGTGAGCTGCCAGGCGGCAGAGAAAATGCACCCCCTGGAGAACATTGGGAACATCCTTGGTGTGTTGCAGGCACTGGGAGTCCCTGCCTGTCTCCTCCTGGTGGGGATTCCCCCCAGGATCCCCTCTCTTTCACTTCCAGCTTTACACCACAGAACAAATTTGCTGCCTCTGCCTTGTTGCATGTTGCCAAGTGATAGCAGTTTTGGAGAAAATAAACACTTAGAAAAGCAGACTGCTGAGAGGAGCCCCGAGGAGGTGGCAAACTTCATAAAGACAAACCTAATGAACTGGAAACCGGCAGAAAGGCAAGATTTTGCCAAGTTACAGTTAAAATAATTTCCACTAAACAAGGTCTCTGCATATAAGGGATAAAAGAACTATGCAGAGAGAAGAGTCTGCCTTGTTCTGCTGCGCAGCAGGAATTTGAGAAGGATTTTTTTTTCCTTTTTGCTTGTAAGTTAACTTTTCCTTGAAGCTTTGATAGCTGTGGGCGTGGAGATAAGCAACTGTTGTTTTATCTACTGGAGATCACTATCACACCCTCCCTCACCTTACTTCTCTGGCCACAAAACATACAGCCCCATTGCAGCTGACAATTTATTGGTCTTTTCAGTACTTTTCTGCTTTACATGCTAACAACTTGTGGAAGGTTATTTGTCCTTAAGTACTTACAGTCCTTCCTCTGCAGGAGCATAATCAGTCATTACTAGCAGCAGTTTCAGACGCTAATCATAAAGCTGTTATTTCTGCTTAATCCTAACTATGCTAAATATTAATTTGACGTTAATCCCCCTGGCATCTGGCAGTATTTGGTGGTGGTGGTATTGCTGTTGTTGTTATTATTAATAATAATAATAACGATGATGATGTGACACAGTGAAAAACTAGCACTGTAGTAATTATATCCTTATTTTTTTACCGTTGCATACATCTGAGTTTCTCTCTCTTGCCACCCTGTATCCTGCAGTCTCTCAGTGCAATGTACCCAGAATAACGTCCCCACATATACACAGCAGTGGGGGGACACCCAGACCAAGGGACAGGGTGACACTTTTAAGGAAAGAGCTTGGCAGGAAGGCTGGCAGCACAAGGGAGGGTGCAGGCACGTGGTCCCACAGCGCTGCAGCCCCCTGAGCTCTGGTGACTGCCTCAGAGAGCTACAGGCTGAGGGCACAGATTGCCAAGAGCTGGTGGAAGAAAAATCCCTGTCCCTGCTTCGCTTTTCTCTCTTGAACCATCATCTAAATGGTTAGAGTTGAATTTCAATTTAATATCTCTGATCATGGCTTGTCTGAAATTAATCAGTCCAAACTAATTCTGGTTTTCATCTTCTTCCACCATCCTTTAAAAAAAACACAAAACCAAACAAAAAAACCCAGCAAGCCTGTTAAGCTTTCAAACATGAAGCAGTGATTTATCAAACATTGGAAATCTCACCAATAGGAAAGTGTCAAAGCCACTGCAGTAAATTTTATGGTAGGAGCAATTTATCAGGAATGCCATTATTAACAAGTAATTATCTGCTGTGATCAATGCAGCTATTTTACAAATGAAACTTAATAACTATTGAGGGAGCTGGTATCAGCCAGCTACTGCAGGCGACATTCATACACCGTAAATGCGACCCTTTGCCATAAAATGAGAGGCTGAAAAGGGTTTTTTTGATGCAACAATGCTCTGATGCAAGATGTGGTCTGGTGTTCTGCCCACCTTTGAAAAGTGAAAGCCAGCAATTGTGCTGGACAGCCCTTTCTGCAGTGGTACCTGGCTGCTACTCTGCACCACAGACACAGGAATGGAGAATGCACCAGCAGGAGCACTTTGCGTTTCATACCTCTGGTCAAGCCAAACCCTCCTGACCCCTCTGACCTTACAACTCAGTCCAGCCTTGGTTTCCACACATGTACTGACCTAATAGTCCTTTATAACAAGAGCATCAATAGTCTTTCCTTCTCCAGACACATTTAGTGAGGGATGAGAATCATTGTGACCTCCAAAGTGTAAACATGGAGCACAGGGGGTGAAAAGCTGAAAAGCCCTCTTAGTGACTGACCCTGTGCTATTATTTAGCGCTCGCTGCGCAAAAACATGGCTATTTGTCACAGCCCCTTCCTTCTTTTTGTTCCGTCGTCATCTTTGAAATGAGTTAGGAGCAGGCAGCCATGAGGGCAGCGCTGACCCTGGGCGATAAGTGGCAGCGCAGGTCGATTCCTAGGGCCCTTTTGGGAGCTACTGGTCCATGCCTGATCCTCAGCCAAGCTGCTCTTCTGTAGAGTGTCTCTGACCTTTTTAGCAAGCTGCTAAAATATTTAATCAGAATCTGACGGTCGCGTAGCCTTGCTGTTATTTTCACTGCTATAACAATGAAAATGAAGGCAGGAAACGTAAGTGGGAATTTTCACATTTATTTTTACAGTAAAAACTGTGATTTCTACCTGAGGCTGAGAAAGAGCAGCCAAGACATGCACAGATTGGCTCACATGCTTTGGACTTTGTGGCAATCTTCAGGAGTCTGGTTTCCCTGCTGAGCAGCAATTCATTTACTGTTTGGCAAATGTAAGATGAACCACCTGAACCACTGAAGGAATTTGCTCCTTGTGTGGTTGGCAATGAGAATACAGCAGCATCTCATTTCACTCACTGTTCAGAAAATAGGGACACTCTTTGGTGGCAGCTCCTCTGATGGGTGACATAGCTGCCGGGGATCCCTCCACCCACTTTCTGGAGCTTCTGGACAGACCCCTCAGCTTCTCCCCATGCCCTCCTGCATTTCCTCAGGTGTAAACGAGCCTGTGCAACTGAGGACCCACCGCTCAGATCCTGTTAAAGCACTCTAGTAAATGGACATCTCTCTTCCCCCAATTAAGACAAACAGGACAACAGTGCCATTTTGATTACTTCCAGTCTGATGACTTCTTTTTAGGACATAGAAAGTGTGTGTGTGGTGAAATGTGGTCACAGCAATGTGCAGGTCATGCCACAGGGGCAGGTGTGTCACTAGTGCTGCAGAGCTGGGCACGGGAGGATAAATGACAGCCACATGAAGCTTGCAAGCAGCAGCTCCCTTTGTATGAATTATTACATAGTCTTTGTTATGTGATTATATGGTAGGGTATTTCTTAACCAGAGCAGAAAAATACCTCATTCCGAGCACTGTCTAAATTTTGAATGTATAACTTTGAAAGCTTAATCATATTCTTTTCACAATGCCTTATGGTTTATATATATTTGGGTTTTTGTTGCTTTTTTGTATTCACTCATTTTGCTGTCAATTTAAGCTTAATATTATTAAAATTGCTCTGGTTCACTCTACTTAAAATTCTCCAGTTACAGTATTTTTTGGAAAGAAGTGCTAAGTCAATTTCTTTCTCCTAGTTTTTATTTGTCTCTAATGACTCATTAGATTAGCACCTTTTGAAATTGCCAGCAGGAAGTACTAAGCCTGCTCTCAGGAGAAGGCTCGCAGAAGCCAGTGACAGGACCTCTTGCAGGTTCAGAGCCCTGCATTGGACATCAGGGCCGGGGAGCTGATCTTTTCTCAGGACATAAACACCCTCCAGAGACACAGTAACATCCCTGAGGAGATGTTAGGGGGCACAGGCAGTAGTGGGCTAAAGACAGCATCCTGCAGCCTCTCTCCTTGCGCAGTGAGAGTCAAAGGCTTTTGCTCTTTTTGCAAGGCAAAGGGGTAAATTGTCCTTAGAGCCCCACCACCTTGGGACGATTGATCTGTGTGTTACTGGCAGGACAGAATGCAGCAAACTTGACTTCTGAAGGGAAGGCAGGCAGGAGAGGGCGGATTTCAAATGCCTGCTGGTGGGACAGGTGGCAGCGTGGATGGGATGCTAATTGCCCTCATCTGGGGCAGGGGCTGCACCAGGACCCTATAAAATGTGAGGGGGAAGGAATTCCTCTTTTTCATTTCAGGTTTGGACTGAGCTGAGGGCGGAGGTGAGTGCTGTGGTGTTGTGTGCTCTGTGAGATGGAGGTGGCCGTAAGGCCCTGCTGAGAGCTATGGGGCCTGGGGGTGAGTTGCTGGTCCTCAGCACTGGGGTCACTGGGGCTGGAGGAACCTCCTGCCACCCCTCTGGTGCTTTCTGCCTACTCCTGCCTTTGAGTTCCTCCTGTCTCACGGCCAAAGGCTGCAACTCCTCCAAGGGAGCCCAGCCTGGAGCTGTCAGGAGCTGTGCTTTGCTGGGTCCAGGGGTCAGCCTCTGCGGCAGAGAGAAGGTGCTTGAAAGCTTTAATCAATGCTAAAAGGGGAAAAAACGCATCAGGCACCTTATTGGCAGACAAATAGTTCCCTGTCAGGAGGCAAAACTGACTTTGCAGAAATATGTAGTTGTACATGCTGTGGTTTCTGGCCTTATGGAAATGTCTTTTTTTCAAAGGGTGAAAATAATAGCATTCCTGTAACACCAGCTGCTACCACTTTCCCTGGGGTGCTTGGGACAATAATCGGCTCTCATCTGTGGAAAACATGACAAATGTCAAAAGTCTTTGTTTGTTGCCTCCCTTTCATTTCACAAAGATTGACAAATCTTGCTAGAGTGTACAGGAAGGAGACAAATCTGTTTACGAGTAAAGGCGGCCCTCAACTGCAGCACCGAAGCCCTACTGAGTCAGAGCTGACCCTGGGGCAGGGACTTGGGTGGCCAAGGGACTGGGATGTCTGAGGTTCATCTGGGCAGCTGCCTCTATGCTGCAGGTTGCTGTAGAAAAGAGCAGCTCCCAAAAGTATTTGTAAGTGCAGATAAAGAACTTTTTTTTTCTTCCTTGCCTGTGAACATGGGGCTGACTCATCATCTCACAGATGACAAAAGCAAAATTTTCCCTGGCATGGAGAAAAAATGATTTCTTGCATGTGCAAACCATCTCTTTGTGATACAGGGGATTCAGCGAGAAAAAACAATCTTTAGGCTGAAATACCAGCAAATTTATTCCTGTGTTCTGTTAGGGGTGATTGATTGGAAAGCTGCATCTTAAAACTTCGTGTCTTTACCGAGTGAGTTAAATATGGGAGGAATGCTTGCTGTGTTCTGGGAGTTTGGTCAGTCACCCCTTCTCGTGTGCAGTTGGTGTCCTTTGGAGGACAAGCATCGGTTGCGTTACTGAAGTAGTTGAAGTACTTGATACCCACCATACTCCCTGTAGCTGAAAGGCAGCTCTGGTGAAGAACAATATAGTAGATAAATATCGTAGTGAAGGAAGACATTTCGACAGCTGTGTGTTGTTTAGAGCAAGCAAAAAAAGTTCCCGCTCTGTGAGTGACAGTGTTGCCTTTTGAACACGCTGCCCTTCGGTTCATTAGCATTTAATTAGGCGCTGCCAGCGCAGCATAACGCTTAAGTGAGTTTTACTGACTCACATCGCCGGAGCAGCTGCAGAAGCTGAGTGTTCGCTGGCAGCCCATGGCTTAGCCCCTCTCCCCGGGGCTGGAGGGGCCGGCGGGTCCCGGCGCTGGTCTCCGCTGGTCTGGGACCTTGCGGGGAAGGGGGACACGGTACGGAGAGGTGATCTCGTGTCACGTCTCCGGGCACAAGATGGGATGCCGAGTGCCGGTCGTGGGGCGCTAACGCAAACGTACCGGCCCTGGCTTTAACGTGGAGGCTGGTAGAGCTCCAGAAAGAATCTGAAGCCAGTTGTTCCATGTGTATTCGCAAGGCACCTTGCGAGGCTTTAGAACTACCGTATTTTAAAACGCCGAATTCTAAAATTGTCTCTTTGGCTCAAAAAAAAAAAAAAAAGTATCTCGATTGTTGAGACTTGGTAAAAAAAAAATAATATATATATATGACTGTTGCAGTGCTTAAAGGCGAGGCACAGATGGCAACTCCGTTAAGTGCTCTATTAGCACCGAACAAAAGCTGTCCTCGGTCATAAAGGATTGCACTTCAGGAGTGCCCGAGGGCTCCCATTTAACGGCATTATTCCTTTGTCTTGTCGAGCAATCAGGGAAAGAGAAGAGGGAAATGTTTGATGCTCACAGGTGTAGTTCGGTTTCTGCCTTAGCTCACTACTGCTTGGAATAATTATATAAGAAGTATTTATTAATGTTAAAATCTGTCAGGTTTTTTATTATAATTGTGGCGCCATTACTAATGTTCGTGGAAAATGCCAAATATCCATTGTGGCAATATTAACATTTTATGAGGTGATGCATTCCCTTTCCATGTCAGAGTGTGTTGTGAGGAAGGACTATAGAACAATGCACTGTATCCCATGCAGTAAGCCCTGGACGTTTTGCTGCTCCTACTGAATGCTGTCACTTGTGTAATATTTAAATTGTAAGACTTGTCCTTTCTGTCAGCCCGATGTAGTTCTGACTAATTGGATCTCAAATGGCTTCAAGAAGCAGAACTCGAATCTTGACCAAACTCGGAAAATGGGTGAACTTAGGATGGTTGGGAAATTTTTTTTTATTTGACATTGGTGCATTTACTTAAGAATTTTCTGTTACTTATGCTGAAGAGTCCTTCCCTGGCTAATAGCTCGGGCTTCAGCAGAGTTACTGTCTCTGCGCTAGGCTTTGCAAAAGGGGTGGGCGCCTTCTCCCCATCCAGTGGCATCACTACGGGTGTTAATGCTCTCAGTAAAATTCTTTGCCCCCCAGCAGTGAACCCACTGCCGCGGCGTGCCAATGGAGCGTGTGAGAAACAGGCTGAATTTTGCTTCAGCTAATTGATATATTTTTTTCTGCTAGCAAGTCTGTATTGACAAAGGTGGCTCAGTGATAGTGGAGTCTCATCCCTTGTGTCCAACTGATCCTTGGAGGCGCCTTGGGGCTGTCCAGGGATCCTTGTTTGTGGAGTGTTATCTAGGTAAAGGCTCACCAAAGATTGGTGGCAGACTGATAAACGGACAATGGATGGTGAAGACTGATAAGTGGACGAAGGCCACCTGGAGGGTAACTGATGAAGATATGACCACCAGAGTACTTGTAACCACTAACACTGGACAGTAGGTGATAGCAAAGATTGTGAAACAACATGTAGCATAATCAACTAGTCAAGGGGGTGTTTAGGATGATAGCTTTGTAGAACAGGTGTATGTGCTTTATCTGTAATAGGTTAGGTGGTCGGGAAGAATGTGAGCTCCAACTTCTCAGCCAATGAGAAGGGAGACAGTAACTCAGGCGGCCGGGATAAGAAGTATAAAGATACCTAAAAAACCAAAAGGTTGGTGTGCCTCTGCTTTGAGATGCAGGTGATTCAGCACTGTTTCGTACAATAAATTTTTATACCTTTGCTTCGGTGACTTTGTCCTCTTTAAATTCTAGGTGTGAGCCGGCATTTCTCACAAGCAGTTTGTGGGAGCCAGCCCTCCCCAGGCCTGCTGCCTGTGAGCACGTATTTGCTGGTGGAAATGCCGCGTAGCTCCCTCCTCCCCATCACGTAGGACTTCAGCTCCTAACTTGGCTGAAAACATCTTCCACGGAGTCACTGAAGGTAATGTTTTCTGTTATTTATTTCCTCACCGCCCCCTTTCCCTGCTGGTTTCACCTCTGGGCTGAGCAGGAAGGGAAGCAACACAGGAGCCTCGCCACAGAGGAGGCATTTGCTGATAAACCGTTAACCACTTAAAATCTAATTACTAATACAGCTCTAACTTTGGTCCATTTGCAGAGCTTTGTTATCAAACTATGCCTAGTGAAACAAACGTGCTAATTAGCTGCATTGGAAACAGGATGGAAATAGCCCCCTTTTCTACTCTTGTGCTGTTTATGCCACAACAATAAGTGTACTTTGTTGGGAGAAGTGCTGAGGGCGTGTTATTGTCTGGGCTAAAGCTTAGTGTTGTGGTGATGGTTGAGAAGATAAACGGCGGCTCCTGGTGAAAAAGCCGAGATGCAGACTGAGTGGGGCTGGGAGATGTTTCTTTCCTCCCTTGAGACTCTTCTGACAGTGATGTCTCTGTTTGCTACCAGGGGTGTCAGGGAGGGAAGGGGAAAGTTGTTAATTGTTTATCCAGGGCTGTGGTTTATTGCTAATATTTTCCATTTGCATCTTTACTGTTCCTATCTTACTTAGATGTATTGCTTAATAGCACAAACTCTATTTCGGCATGGAATAAAGGGGCTCAGCTGCAATCAGATCCAGCCATATGCCTAAGATAGATGAGAGGTGAGCAATTAGTCACATCTAGGAGTTACACGTTTCAACTCCAGACCAATTTGTTGTGTGAACAGTTTCCAGCTGACAGAGTTCAGCTCCTCATCCTTTTCTAGAATGATAGGCGCTTTTTTACCTCTGAAGTCTCTTTCTGTTCCCGTTTCTTGGATGCTTTGCAGGCAGAATCCTTAACGCTCCCCCCAGGCTATACATCAATGCTTTAGCAAGTGTAGGAGATGAAATGGGGTTACTGCATGTGTCCAGTTCTCTCATTAGTATTTTTCATGAACACTTTCTGGTGCCTGTGATAACAGAAAAGGCAGATTATAAAATGACACCAGCCTTTGAGTAGATGAAACCAAAACTTGGGATAAGGGTCTTAAAACTGCATTAAACAAAGCTGTGTGATACGATTTCCCTTTCCCTTCTTAACTGTGGACTGAAAGAAAAACCCCCCATCTCCCATAGGTATATAAACCAGGTTGTGACTGTGAGTGCAGGACTATGGGGTGATTGTATGAAATAGCAGTACAGAAATGGGCAATTCAGAGGGAGTCCCTGCATCCAGAAGCCATCACGATGGAAAATGTCTAACAAGCAAAAGGAAGGTGGCATTAGGAACTGCAAAGGCACATAGAAATAGGCAGTGCCAAAAATGTTTTGTCAACTAGAGAAATGTCCTGGTTTCCTTCAAGTCTTGCACTTAATTAGAGCACTGACCTCTGAAGAGTATTTTTTATTCTGGAAAACAGCTGAGTCTCTTATTTTAGGAGAGTAAATTAGGATGATATGCATCTGATTTAATAATTAGATACTGTAGCAGTTCTTAAGTGAATCCTACCCTCCCCCCCCCCCTTTTTTTCCCCTTTCCCAGTTGGCACCCACTGCTCTAAAATTTGTTAATTCCTGAGCTGCAAAAAACCAGCCTTGTCCTGAGGGATGGCTGAATTTGCCAAACTGCTCGCATGCAGAAAATATAGCAAGAGACAAGGGAAATTCTGGGGCTGAGTTTTAGGTGATCCTTTGGTGGTGGTGGGGAATCAAGGCCACCACTTTAGAGCAAAGTACCTCATATGAATTTATGGGAGGAAAGAAACAAGAAAGATGAAGGAAAGGCTACTTTGCAATTTTACTCCCCTAAATATCATCCTCATCCTTGCTACTTGCAGCTTCCCACAGGGACGCTTGGATTGATTCTTAGTTGTGGGACTATCATGTATTTTCAGGCTTGACAGTTGCCGAGTGGATAGGACCTGGGTAGGAGCTCTCAGAAGTGGTTTTCTCTGTAACTGAATCTATACTTCATAACAGCTTTTCATAAATTTGTAATTACAGTCAGCATGTTTGTTTACATAAGTAGGGACTGTAATTACATTTAATTAAAACGTATGATTAGGATCCATAATGTGGAGTAAACAAGCTGTATGAGTGAGCTTCAAGGCAGATGTTCTTGGTTAACAGTGCTGGCCATGACTTTGTGTCCCTCTGTTGTGGAGAGATGATGCTGCTGGCTGGGGGAAGCTTTTTTTTTTTTCTAAGGAGGAAGCCAGCTTTGGTACCCTCTAACTGAAGTGTCTTGCAAGAGAGGCTGGCAGGAATATCCACCTGCTACTGGGTATACCTTTTTCTTGCAGAGTGAGAAGCTGCTGGGCTGAACAATGACAGATTTATATGGAATACTGTCAAGTGTTAACTTGCTCAGAAAAAGTGAAAGCTCCCCTTGAGTGCACGGAGTTAATTTTATCGGGTGTTTAGTAGGCTCTAATGAGAACCAAGAGACCTATCTGTCTTTGCAGGTGGATAACTTTCTGGCAGGACCTTGATTGCAAGTAGATTTTATACCTTATAGATCCAAAGCCCTGCCAAGAATGTATCCCCAGGGAAGAAGACAAAGCAAGAAGGTTCTGCAAATGCAACACTTCTCTCCTGGGTCTTTAGAAAGAACAAGAAATGGAAAATTCTGTGGCTCCTGGTGTGGACTGCAGGGGCCCCTCTGGGAGCTGAAGAGCGGAGTGTGATTTTGGGCAGCTGCAGATAAGGTGGTGTCCTGCAGATGCAGCTAAGAGCACCATTAGCCTTGGTGGATGCTGTGGAGGGAGAAGAGGGTGAGGTGGGCACACAGTGGCCCTGGGGAACTCTGCTGCCCACCACCAGGCAATGCTTGCTTAGGCTTATGTTCCAGACAAGCCCATGTTGCAGAGCTACTTCTGGAGGAAATCAGAAGCACCTGCTTTACAAATGTGGACTGTTCAACAGCTGGGATGAACTCCTGGGAGAACTATCCTCAGCTTGGCCTCAGAGCTGTTGAGGCAGCTTCTGCCTCAACAGAATGAAGGCAGGAGGGCAGGGGTTCAGCAAAAGCATCTGCTGGAACTGCAGGCTCCAACAGCTGATTAAGATCTTGTTGACCCTTGCCTCTCCCATGCCCTGGGGGGACAAGAGAAGCTAATGGGGTGGAAGACTGTGCCAGAAGGCTGAGTGAGGGCTGTGCAGGTCAGGCGGATGCTTTGCTGCTGAGTTTGTTCAGGCTGCAGAGTTTCCTGCAGGGGGGGAAGCATGCAGGCTGCGGAGATTGCAAAATACCTGTCTGCGAGAGGATGCTATGGGAACAGGGCTGCCAGGGGAGGGTTCACCACCAGCACCTCACTGCTGTGGGCTTTGTGGAGCAAAAAACTAAGGAAGGAAGGGGAGAATGAGAAGAGTCATTCAAGATGGAATTTTTTTGAGGAGAATAAAATCTCCTTACTGATATTACATTCTACATCTTTGATTGCTGTTGACTAGGGAAGGAATGAGTTGTGTTAATTAAAATCCAGTTAATTGGCAAGGGGAACTTTAGCCTAATGACACTGAACTGCAGCACCTCATACACTGGGAAAGATGTGTGATGCATTTGGCAGACTGGGCATCCTCTTCTTGAGAGGGTGGGCAGCTGTGAACTGAACCACTGAGTCTTTGTGCCTCTCATCTGCACTTGGCCACCAACAAAAGCAGCAGCCCTTAGAGGCATGTAATGCTGCTGGGCCAGAGACCCCCTATGCCTGCAGTTCCCCCCTAGTTCCAAAGCCCACAAGCACAGGGCAAGTTTGTTCCCTTTCTTGTTCATTATTCAACACACGTTTTGACTCAGCCCCTCAGCCTTGCTTCTTTAGGCATTTAAATACGTTCTTGTGGGGGTACACTTGAAAGTCCAGCACTTTGACTTCGACATATAGTTCAGCAAGTGTTATTGCAGTCAGTCTGTCCATTGCTTGAGCTTTGTGGCAACCAGTGGTGCCTGCTGACCCCTCCAGGGAAGGAAGAAACTGGAAATGGAGGTGTGCAGCTACTGAGATTTGCTTCTTTAAAGTTGCTTAGATTTTGTCATGTGTCTGATAGGGATGTACTCGCTGTGGAAAGGAAAGGGTGGAAATTCACACTGGAGAATCAGTGTGGAAAAATCAACCTGCTGGTGAGGGCTGGACTCTGAAGGAATGGATTAGTAGTTGTGTAACTGCATTGAACAAATCTGGCCCAAAAGGAGAGCTTTCAGAGCAGGTTCAGCAGATGTTGTCAGAGTCCAGGGATACAATTGATTAGATTGCTGCACTCTCCAAGGCTGTGAAGGGCATCTCTTCCACTGTTAAAGCAACAGCAGGGAAAATAGAGCGAGGATAAGTGATTTAAAGGAATACTAAATACTCCCTCGCCTCCCCAAACAATTGAGCTTCAGGCAGAAATTAAGCTATTTACAAATCCTGATCAGATTCAGGAGATAATTTTGGTTGGAGGAAAAAAAAAGGTCATTTATTTAGTGAACAATCCTTGCAGTGTGTGGGGGCTCTCAGTGGGTAAGAATAGGGCTGTGAAAAGTTGTATCAAGCAAGCTTGTCCCAGGAGAGGCAGAAGATATTAATAGCCTTCAAACCTTATTGGAATAGTTGGTCATTCCTACTGGAGACAATGCATTCAACATGGAAAAGAAAGGGGAGGAAGGGGAATAGTCTCCCCTAAGCCTGGCGTAGCTCGTTTAGCCACGTAAAATAAAGGTTGAGAGGAGAAAAGTTCTCAGGTTATAAATGCACTTAGAAGGAACAGAAGGATTAGAACAAACTCCATGGAGAGGAAAGACTCCTTGAAGGCAAAAGCTGTGCTGACACAAGTACACTCCAGTAGAAAGCGTATGTGAGAAGAAAATTAGGACATTATGAACCACCAGCACTCTAAGGCTCTGCTGCAGCTTGTGAACTTGGACTCTTGGGAGTTAAAAATCTGACAATTTAAAGATGGTATTTGATAAAGGTGTGAGGAGGATAATATGCTGATTAGCAGAGATAAGGCAGGGCTGCACCTGAGCACACAGGAGGTGCTTTTCAGACAAAAGGTTCTGAAAGTAAGCCCTGCGTTGTACCTGCAGATGATACGCTTAAGGATGTTTTTAGGATCCAGATAAGTATGGCTGATTCTTTAGCTGTCCTCTCACAGGATAATAGCACATCTCCAAATGGGCAACCCCATCCTGCTCCCTCATGGCCCTTAGTGCCATCTTAATGAAAGTGTTTATTAGCTGAACTCTAATCCTACCGTAGTGTCCTTGGCTGCTGTGAGATAGCTGCTCTGTAGGGGACTTTCACACATCTGGGTTTCCTTTTTAGTCTTCTTCTGCAAACCTTGGCAGGGTGGAACATGAGGATTACTTGTATTTTCTCCGGTGTATGTCAGGCCATCAAAGTCTAAGAAATTGCTGAAAACTTCAGAGTTAGGGTGTCTTCTGTTGCGTGGTTTGTTTTTTTTTTTTTTTTTTTTTTTCCATGGGGGAAGGAGTTGGATAGAACAGGATCAGCTCCTCTCTGCAAACAAGACGGTACTGCTGTGTGGCAGCAGGTGAGACCCGGCAGCCTTTCAGCCACCATTACATCAGCTGGTGACTTCATCAGCACCGCAGGGGAGAGCAAGGGGACGCCGTATTTAACAGTGCCTGTGGCAGCTGCCTGTCTGGGCCCGGCTGCAGCCGCTGGCTGGGACGCGAGGCCAGCCCGTGTCACAGCTTGTCTCTGCCTGGGCTCCTTCTGGTCCTCTCTCTGTGCCTCTTTCAGTGAGTAATTGTTATGGCTTGCAGATGGAAATTGTTGTGATTCTGGGCCTTTTCCCTGGGTAAGAAAGCGTTTCTGATGTGCCTTGCTGAGCCAATCTGAGCACAGGCTCCTTTGGCTGTGGTCAGAGGGACGGGGCTTCTCTGGTAAGGCTGTCACCCTCATCCCTGTAGCGTTCCTCAAGCTGTCAAATTAGATTTGTAGTGCAAGAATTGGCCAAAACCAGGGTGAAAGTGATGCCAGACTGTGGTTCAGCCTCTGGCATTGGTTCCCGCATGTTTGCGGAGATGTGGTGTAGCCTCATCATCTGGCAGCAGGTGATCCTTGCCTCCCTTCTGCCACTATGGCATTGCCACCAGCAGCAGCTCTCCCAGTTCAGGTGAGCCCAGGTCCCAACTGAGGCTTCAGGGAGAGGCATGGAGCCTGTCACAGTGCAGTGATTGTGATGCTGCAGGTCTTGTCCTGTGTCCCAGGCGATGTCCCCCATGCTGCCCCTGCCCCCCATGGGGTAACATCCCTGGAGCTGCACCAAGGATTTACTGTAGGATGTACGGGTACAGCTGAGGGAGAAACGCTTGAGTCTCCTGAAGGTGTCTTTCTCTGTTCCCTTCCTGGGATGTGATAGGTCCTCAGCAGCTTGCAAGGGCAAAGAGTCAGCCGACAAAGTGACAAAATGAACTATGTTTTGAAATGGAAAAGAAGGAAACATAATATTAATTGCTCCTTAACAATTATTCTTCTTTGACTCATCTCCAAGAAGAAATCCCTTAGGGTATCTTTGCATTGGAACACGACACAGCTAATGAAAACATTTTATCCCTGACATCTTTAGATTCTATATTTATTAGATGATTGAGAATCCAGGGCCCAGCCCTCTTCTGACTGTCAGCCCTCTGAACAAGCGCAAAAACACAAGTATCAAACAACACTGCGTCTTACAAATCACCCGTGAAGATGGCAGTCGTAAACTGGAAGGTACAGAAAATAGAAATACTTTTCTTAAGGTTAGCATTGAGAGTTTCCTATCGCTTCTCCTAGTTACAGCATCCAGTGGAGTCAGGACTAATTTCTCTCTGCTCCTCTGAAGCAGGAGATGAGAAAACAGGCTGCAGAACTGCCTGTATTGTTGCATTTCTGTGCCGTAATAGTACTTTTTCAGGCCTTAATTTAGTTTAATCTCTGGCCTTTTGCTTTATATCCATCAGAATGTCTGTTTTCCTGCAAGAAGCACAAGGTGTGTGAAGGAAATGAGTCACAAGACTCGTATTCCCTAAGATGTGGGAGGGTGGGGATGTGCGTTCACAGGACCTGTAAATTGTCCTTGGTTATTGCTTCTCTGGAGCAAGAGCCTCTGGTTTCCACAGTGTGCGAGGCGGTGCCTATGCCTGTGCCCCAGAGCCAGGGAAGGTGGTACCGTCTCTGCAGAGAATTGTCTCTAAATTGTCTCCGTTTGCTTCATGCGGTGCCAGCTGCTTTTTAAATAAATGATTGTATCAGGTTATTATCGTAGTTCCCCTCTTCAGTTCCTTCTATAGAGAAACTAATTTTCTTGAAATTGCTTTCCCTCAACTGTGTAATCATTACGTAGCAAATTGCTTCAGGAAAGAGGCTGGAGCAGGGCAGCGGCCGGTTTCTGCTCAGTGTGTGCCTCTGTGTTGCAGTGGGAGATGCATCAGGTAAATCCGTGTTGAGCTCCCCCAGGAGAGGGGCTGCTCTTGTCCTGGGAACCACACACGCTGGACACTGTTCACGGTGGGAGTCTGGCAGAGGGCAGTGTTCAGCTGGTGAGGGGGTGTGCAGGTGCTCAGCGTGCAGTAGAGGATGTGAAATAAATCATTACAATGAAAAATACGGTGACAACGTGTCAAGCTTAGAGTAACAACTTTTTACTCCGTGGAAATGTCCAAATAGGACTCGATGTTTATATGAACTATGGATAGATGTATGGTTCCATAAAATTCATACAGGATATAAACTATTTGCCTTCATGTTATTACATCCCACTGCCTGGGGCTAAACAGAGTCTTACTGAATAATTTCCCATTATGAGATTTGGGATATCGGCCTTGGAGATGAGACCCGAGGTGAGAGGGATGGCAAGTCACATCTGGTCTGGCAGGTCTTATTTCTTACGGTGACATGAGTGGGATGTTTTGTGAGTCTGAGATTAAACTCTGCCATGACTGCGATGACAGGTCTAGGGCAAGCTGTTTTACCTTCCACAGATATCTAAATCCTGCTAGAGGTGAGAATAAATAGGGAAGGGGACAGGCAGATAGTGGTGAAAAGGGGTTAGGAAACTCTATGGGGGTTGTGCGTGTTGAAAGGCTGTTTGAGAGTTTATTATTGACTTTTTTATTTTTGGACCACAGCATCACTGCTGGGAAATCACAACTGGGACATCCAGCACTCATTATCCATTATGAGATTTGACTGCTACCAGGATTAGGCACGTTTTAGGCTGTTGTTTTTGGCCTTTTCCCTCATTACAGGCTTACAGTGCCTGTCTTATCACATAGAGAAGTGCTTTTATTAGATAGGAGGCTAAAGGGAGACAGAGAAGAAATGAGGTAAGGATGGAAAATACCCAGCAGAGGACAAGAGGCTGGGACAAAGTCATGTCCTGAGGTGGTGGCTGTGTTGACTCATTCTGTCTTGCCCAGTGAATCCTGGAGAGCTTTGGGCACAGGCCTGTTTGGGCCAGGGTGGGAGCAATCAGGAGGGCTGGGTGGGAGGTCCTGCTGTTGCCAGTGCTGGAGCTGTCGCACTTGTGTGCTCAGAATGTCTGATTTTTCTCCCACTCCTTGGTTAATCCACAGGAGCACAACCTCCTCCTGCTGCTGCTCCTTCTTCCCATTCGGTACCAATGGCACTGTGCTGGGGCACCCCTCTGCTCTCCCCCTCAATCGCTCAGAAAGCGATGAGGTGCTTCTGCCCTGCAGACAGAACAGGCAGGAAACCCTATGAACTCCAGCTACTGGATTAAATAAATGATGGTTTCTCATTTACTGCTCCCCTCCGCCTCCTGCCCCCAGCTATTGCAGAGCTTTTTGCTTTAGCAGTCCAGGAGTAGGAGATTGAATGTGCTTTCGTAGTAGATCAGATGAATCCTGCCTTGCCTGATGTTTACTTGGCTGCTTTTTATTGGGTATTCTCTTCCTGTGTTCCTTTGGGGCAAGTACAGAGATTTTTTTCAGGCTCTCAGGGTTTTGCATTGGTAATCTGCAACTTCACACCTCAGTGCTTCATATGTAAGAACTTAAACACTGCATCTCCCTCAGTGCACGGAACAGGAGCTCATATATTGTTTTTCAAAAGGCGAGCTCACTCAGCACCTGGTAAGAACGGACACCTCAGCTTGGATGCAGTCTGGGGCACTGAATCCAGCAAATATTGCTGGGAGCTCCCAGCCCTAATTAAAACTGAAATACCAGGGCTGTCAAGCTGTGATGGTCTGAGTGGGAGAGCTCAGGGGCTGCAGAAAGAATTTTAAAACCCCTTTTTGAGACAAGGGGCAGAACAAGAGACATCCTTTAAATCCTGATAAGAGAATCAGTTTGGGGTTTTTTGGTTTGTGTGTGTTGTGTTGGTTTTTTTTTCCTAGAATTGTTTCAGAGGCTTAGGGTCCCTCTGGCTAAATCCCCAAGGAAGAAGTCGGCTTCTGTATTGGAAAGGATGGAGCAATCTGAGCACAGGCTAAAACAAAGAATTGAAGTAGGCGATATTCAGCAACTGGCTGATAAAGCTGCTTTGAAAACTTCATGTATTGGACACATGGGGTAAAATTCATCCCAGAGGGGAAAGGTTGTTGGGAAGAAACAAGTTCTCCATGCATTGGTCCTATGCCCAGCACAGTTTGTGATGTTGCCACAAACCCACAGGCAGCAGCTGCAATCCATACCCATAAAGTCCCTGGCAATGCAGAGCCTGGAGCTGCAGCACCCAGGTGATATCCATCACCCCTTTTCCCTGCACCCCCTGCAGTCCTATAATAGATGGCTGGTGGGAAACAGCTGCTGGAGCTGTGGGGCAGGGCTTGTTCTGGATTCCTGTCCCAGCTTGGAAGTGTCCAGCAGCCTCTGAGCTGGGTTTGGAGAAGGATGCAGCAGAGCCAGGTGTTCAGTAGGCAATTTAGTGTGCCAGTCAATGACCTTTTATTGCGAATCTCAGCAGAACTGTCTGAATAACTGGAGAGAATTTGAGCACAAGCTCAAAATATGTCACTTTGTGAGCTGTAGGGTGGATCTTCACATTGCTGTGCATAGCCATGACTTTATAACCATTGGTGTCACAGCAGTGTGAGCCAACATCTGGCTTGTTGCTCCCCAGCTGTGCTCTGCTTGCTGCCCTCAGGTGGGCAAGGGAAGTCTGTTAAAATGGGGATAAGATAGAAAAATGATGAAGGAAATGTCTTATGCTTCATAGCATCTCTGCCACCTGTCAGGTATTCATGCAACACATGGGCATTTCGGCAGTTGTCAATGTCTACAATCACTATGGCTTCTTTTATTTTGTTTTTCTAAAGAACAACAGAAAAATGCTGAAAACTAAGAGTTGAAAGCTACGATGCTGTCCTCCTTCCTACCTTTTACATCTGTGTGTCAATGTTTAATTTTGAAAGCTTTCATTTTAGTCACTATTTTCTTATTGCAGGAAAGCAGAATTGATAGAAATATTGATCTTCTTTTAATGAGTTTTAAAAGAAAGAAAAATGAGCATGACTCACAGTGGTGAGTTAGTGTAGACTGATGGATGGGTCTTATTTTTTAACTGCTACTACTGATGTAGCTTTTCAGAATTGGCTTTTATTTTCCCTGCGTAGACTGATGCTTGCTTATTGTGTTTTGTTGCTTGCAGGGAAAGTGTTTGTGTCTCGCTGGCTGTGGTCACGGCCTGCACCTTCATTTAACTTTCGCACAGGCGGGATTTCCAACAGGGAGATGACCTAAACAGGTCCTGCGGTCGCCATGGGCTGGTGCTTGGCAGCGGGGAGAGCCCTGGGTGAGTCCTTCCCCTCCTCTGGGCCCAAAGACAGGACAGCTGCCAGCAAGGGATTCTCAGGGTGGTTTCTGCAGCCTCTGCTGTTGCCTTGTGTTTCCCACTGGTGCTCTCTGGTCCTCCAGCACCATCTACAGTCCTCTGTGGACTGAGGAGATGCTCCAGTGTCACCAAGTACATCCTGGCTGCAGTCAGGAAAGGGTCAGCCACTGAGCCAAGACTGTGATTTGGGGGATGTTTGCAGCCCTGGCTATTGCCTCTCCTCTTCCTGGCCTAATGGCTAAACGAGATAAGGGGCCTGGAGGGGAAAAAATAATCCAAACCAAACAAAAAAAGACCCCCTGTTTTCACACCAGTGGAGTGCTTGCAAGGCACAAGGCTGTAAAAGGAGCCCATCCTCAGGGGATTGTGGCCACAGGTTTTCAGCAGCATTGCAGCATGTGGCTCCCGTGGTGCTGGGGTCTCTGCTCTCTGGGACCCAGTGGCTGCGCCTCCTGCTCAGCGCAGCTTAGATGTGGCACAACACACGCAGTGTTGTTCATTGACAGCATGAAACCCCAGCCTGAACCTGCAAGACAGGGCTCTCATGAAATATTCATAGGAGTTTCCTTGAGTAAATAGCATTAAAAATTCATTGATATTTTGAGCAACAAGCCATCTTTTGGGGATGGAGAAGTATGTACATAAGAAAAGTCTTTCTTTTATGAGACAGCTATTTAAATCTGCTTCAGCTGCCTTTTGTTTTTGAGATATGCTAAAATCTGTCCAATCTCATCTCTCACAGAGGAGAAATTAGTCTTCTAACTTGCTTAATTTGGAGAAGGCCATCTTAGGATTTCTGGATGTGGTATGGTCAGCCAAAGAAACAGCACAGCCAGTGAAGTGCCTGTGTGGCACACCAGGAACATGGGGCTCTTCCTGGGGACTCTGGGTGCTGCTGGAGCACCCAGGAATCTCTGGTGGTGTTGATAATCTCTGACTGTGCACCTCACTGCCTAGGTCTAATTTGCATAAGAACTTTCAAACTCATGTTTGGGTGCAGGGAATTTGACAACTTTTACAAATTTGGCCGCAAGTCGGGAGTGTTTTTGTTTTAGTGGTAATTACCAAGGGTTGTGAGCAGACTGTGGCCAGGATGGTCTCTGGTGCCAGGTGGGCAAGAGGCAGGTTTGTGCACAAGGTGAGTTGTATCTTCCCCTGCCCTGTGCCAGCAGCTGCTGGTTTCCTACCTGCTTTCCTGGGCAATGGGATGAAGTTGATCCTGGTGCCTTCCCTGCCTGGAGCAGTGTGCCAGCTGGGGACAAGCAGCACTCATTGGGCTTGGGCGTGATGACTGCAATGGATCATCTGCTGGGTCCAAAGAAAAAGAGTGGATGCAGCAGCACAAGTGATTTCTGATCCTCCTCTGCCACAAGAGCTCTGTGTTGGTAAGAAAAATGTCTCATGCCCCAGTGTGGGAGAGCTGGTACCCCAGCCACAGGTCAGAAAGTCTCCCCTTCCCGCAGGGTGCCAGCCAGGCATCTTTCAGCAATAAGAAATTATGTGGAAAATCAGAAGCTGAGCTGAAAGCTGCTATTTGACCTTTACTGCTCCTTGTGTGCTACAGACAAAAGACTGCAGGGAAAATCCAGCACACCCAGAGGTGGGGCTGTTTCCCTGGAGGTCTCTGTGCACATGGGGTAGGGCGAGTGATAAGGTCCCACCAACCCTCGCCAGCACACCCCTACTGCAGCGTGCAGGCAGGAAAGTCATCCTTACACATCACAGCTGGCAGGCACTTGGCTTGAGATGCGAGGGTGATAAAAAGCAGCTGCAGGCTGCCTGTTCTCCTCTCTTCCCAGCTTAGGACACTTTGTTCCCCAAGGTCTTGTCTCCCTGAGAGTAATAACTAACACAGAGGGGTTGGTTGGCATCCTTCCTGCTGCCTGTGTCGAGGTCTGTCAGTGCCCTAGAGCCTGGGCAGGGCTCCTGCTTGCACTGACAGCCCAGGGACTGCTGCTGCTCCTCAGTGTTTCTCATATGGCAGTTAAGCAAAATAATAGGGGAGGGGGGGCAGCAGGTGGAAGATGGGTTTGAGACCTGAGGCAGCTCACCAGCTGCTCATCTGGCACCAGGGAGGGATGGGAGTGTTTCCCTGGGGGCTCCCCAAGGGTCCTGGCAGTGGCGGGGGGGGAGGTTCTGAAGGAAGGGGTCCCTTCAACGTGGTGGCGCGGTGGGCGTGCGCAGGAGCGTGCGGAGGGAAACCTGAGCTGGTTCCAGGGAAACCCGTGTGCTCGGCAGTAGCCTGAGTGAGCAGCTCCTGGCCATCATGGTGAGAAATGCTTCCTCCCCTTGCCCTCTGCTGCAGCAGCCAGCCTGGGCAGTGGTGTCACTGCTTGAAGCTTGTCCCCTTCTATCAGATCTGGCCTTTGTTGCTGATCTGCTCCCTGGGACTCTGGTCCTTTCCCTAGAACCCAGCTTTAGCCGAGCAGTTTCCCGAGAACCCTCCTTGTGTCGAGGATGCTGTGCAAAGCTGCAGGAGCCCGACAGCAGAGCTAAAGAGGGAAGTGAAGAGGACACAGGCATCCCTGGAACACGGTGAGTGAGCTGTTTCTGGGCTTTGGGAATAGGAGTGGAGGGCCTCTGAATTTTGACCCCCTGCAGAATTCATGGCCTTATCTCACCTCCTCCTGGCATTGCAGGGAAAGGTCAGGTGAGGTGCATAACGCCACAGGGGCTTCACCAGGGGCTTAGTAGTGCTGTGAGAGACTGGCAAGGCCATGTTAATCCCGTTTCCCTCTCTGTTTCTTAAAGATCCTGTTAATGCGTCTCTAAAAACTCCCTGCACCATCAGGAGGCTGTTTCTTCTGCTTGGGTTCGCTGGGCTGCTGGCAGGGACAGCTGCGGGGGCATGGTTCCTAGGTCAGTGTCTGCTCCGGACAACCCTGCTACTGCAGCGAGCGAGGTTGGGGTGCCAGCAGCAGAGGCAGTGGTGATGGGAGCTCCTTGGTCAGTGAGCTGCGGCTTGGGATGGGGAGGATGCGGCTGGACCAGCAGGGATCTGTTGCTAGTTGCTGTGGTCCCAGCAGTGAGCTGCAGCTGTGCCCATTGAGAGGCTCATCACCTCTTCCAGTGGGCAGTGCAGGGTTGTTCCCAGTATTGTGCATCCTTGGATGCTGCCCAGACCATGTGAGTCCACCTCCATCCCCTTCTCTGTTTCCTGAAGTGAAACACCTGAAGAAGCCTCAGCTGGATGAGGAATTCATTCTGCTGCAGCATCCAGAAGTGATCCCAGTGTGCAGCGATGGTGAAGAGGAAGACCCTGTGGTCCGTGGAGCTCCCAGTAGAGGTTTACATCTTTGCTTGCTGCCACAGAGGGTGGGGAGAGGGGAGCAGTATGCAGGACAGTGCCTGCCAAGCCCAGCAAGAGCAGAAAAGATGGTCTTTAATAATGAATCTCTCATCTACCAGCTGCTTTCAGCTGCATTTTGTAATGGTCTCATTTTGCTTAGAAGTCCTGCTGCATTCCCCAGCATTACGGCTTTGTTGCATGGAGTGATCCCACAGCAAAGGCAACTCTTGCAGGACTCCTTTGCATGTAATCACCCAGAAGAGCTGCCACCAGGGCACTGAGAATATGTGAACAGGTTAATGCATAGTTTCTAATCACTTCAAATAGCTTTTTCTGGGGTTTGGGTGGTTTTTTTTCCTTTAGATGTGCTGGCCCTGCACAGAACACTGCGAGGAAGGGAACTTGTTGGTTGTCTTTAATGGAATGGTTTTAGTGTTTTTCAGAATCAACGTGGCAAACTCCTTGCTGGAAGCGCAGGTGGAAGGCCACCCTGGCTGGCTCCTGGCATGCCATGAGCACTGGAGCCGCTCCCTGGGCACCCTGCTCTGCCGGCAGCTCGGGTATCTCAGGTGGGCACGGCAGAGGTGGCCACCTGGACCCCTACCCCTCCACCCCTTTTCCAAGGGGGATGGTCTTGGGAAAAGCAAGTACTGAAGGCTGGGACGTTTGTCAGGGCAGTCCCCTGGTGAGTGCAGGGTGGAAAGTGGGTCTCGGGGCACAGGGAAAGTGCTCACGGGGACCTGCGAGAAGAGCTGCAGAAGATCCTTCCTGCCAAGGAGGTTCATTCCCAGCTGCCCAAGTGGCAGAACTGTGGACCATTGTTCCCATGGCAGGGTTAAATGTGCCTGATCCCCTGGGAGGTCCCCAGCCCTTTCCTGGGACACTTACTGTTGCTTCTGCAGAATGACCCATCAGAAAGGAGTGAACCTGAAGGACATCAAGGTGAATGACACACAGGAGTTTGTTCAGGTGAGACCCCGCCAGGAAGGCAGCCTGGAAGACATGTGGCAGGTCAGGTAAGGGCGGGTCTGGGGGAAGCAGAGTTTGCTAGTGGGACTGCAGAAAAAGAAGCCTTCCTTTCAGGCTTAAGGACATAGAAATCTGTCCTGGTTTTGTGCAGTGAAGCACCCTCTTTGGGGACTGCTGCAGCTCCATAGTGCCCCCCCCCCAGGATTTTGGTTCATGTGTTTTCTGACAAGAGGCTTATTCCCACACAGGAGCAGCTGTGAATCGGGGCACATTGTGGCTCTGAAATGCTCAGGTGGGTGCTCCTCTCCTCCCTTACACCCTCAAGGTCTCTTCTGAGATCTAGCTGGATCCTTTGCTCCCACGCTGGCCTTCTCCAGCATGAGGCTCTGGCAGCTGGACCTGTGCCGAATGCCTGTTCCCCGCTGCCTTGCAGAGTGTGGGCTCCTCCCCAGGGCTGTGCGGGTGGTCGGGGGGACGGAGGTGTCCCCGGGGCGCTGGCCCTGGCAGGTCAGCCTGTACCACGGCTCCCAGCACCACTGCGGAGGCTCCGTGCTCGCACGGGAATGGATCGTCACAGCGGCTCACTGCGTCTACAGGTACCTCCGTGTCCAGCCTTGGAGCCGTGGTGTAGCTCCTCTTATCCCAGACCTCGTTGCCCTACAGTTAGAGGCAGGCTGTGTTTCTGCTCAGTTACAGGCAGCTTCAAGCCTCTGCCTGGCTGGTTTTTGCCGGTGTTACCACCCATGGATCAATGAAGCAGGAGGCTGGGGTATCAGTAAAGAAAATAATTTACCACCCGCTTTATAATGACAGTAGCCTAGACTACGACATTGCTGTGATGAAGCTCCAAGTCCCCCTGAATTTCTCAGGTAAGTTGCTATTGTGTCCTCCTCTCTGCGGAGTTGTCTGTCTGAGCCCACATCTAAGAGATGGCCAAACCCCCAGCTTTTTCTGAGCATGCTGCTCCAGAGCAGCTCTTTAAGGCTGTCCAGCCTGGCACCTGGGAGGCAGCGTGCACAGCAGCGTGGTGGGTTTTGAGCACTGCCGGAGCTGTGAATTACTGGGAAGGTGGCTGTGGCAGCTGAAGTCTCTGGAGCAGCTGGCCCCAGAGCCTTCCTCTTCATCGCACCTGGCTGAGTGGCTTTGCAGGCTGACAACCCCGCAGCCTGTCCCTGCCTGCTCTTGCTCAGCATGAAGCTGTCCCTGCTGCCTTGGCGCTTACCCCGTCACCTTCTTACCAGATGCCATCCGTGCTGTGTGTCTACCACCCTCCCACCAGGACCTCTTCCAGGGCACCCAGTGCTGGGTCTCTGGCTGGGGCTATACCAGACCAGACCAAGGTAAGCTGCTGTCCTGTCCCTGCTGCTCAGGTTGCCTGGAGCCTTTCCCTTTGCTCCCCACTTGCCCAGTCCAGCCCCTTCCATGCCACCCATCATCTTGCAAATGCCCCCTCCAGCCTTCATCCCACCCCTGCTCTAGCAGCTCTGCACCCCACGTCCACAGCTCCTGTGGGCCTGGCCATATTTAATCCCATAAAGTAATCCCAACTGTCCCATCTCCTGATGTCTCCGGCTTCCCTGCTCATCCTCTCTCACTCCCTGAGGATCTTGTTTCCCCCCCCTTGGCTTCTTTCTCCCTCCCCAGAGCAGGTTGCTGAGATGCTGAATGAAGCTCCTGTTCCTCTGATCGGCACCAAGAGGTGCAACAGCTCGTGTGTGTACAGGGGCGAGCTCACTGCCAGGATGCTGTGCGCTGGCTACCTGCCTGGGAAAATAGATGCATGCCAGGTACCGGGGGCGATGGGTGTGGAAAGGATTGAAATGTTGTACGTCCCTGTTATGCTCCAGCAAATGCTGGGGTTTGTGGCAACAGCTTGTAATAAACACCCTGTGAGGGTGATGCTGGACCCGTTGCATCTCAGACCGCAGTGCCCGGGGGTCTCGGTGTTAGGCTGAGATTTATCTCTTTTTATAGAAGGAACATGGAAAGCTCGCAGGGAGGTGCATGGTACTTGTTTCGGCCACTCCTGTGGCCGATGTGGGAGAAGGCAGCCTGACCTGCATCCCGGCTGCCTCATGGGCCCTCGCTCTGTCTCGCAGGGCGACAGCGGGGGCCCCCTGGTTTGCCAGGACGGATTCACCTGGCGCTTAGTGGGCATTGTGAGCTGGGGCCAGGGCTGCGCTGAACCCAACCACCCCGGGGTTTATACCAATGTGGCTCAGCTGCTGCCCTGGATTTACCGTGTCACGGAGGTAAGCTGGGGCACACACAGCTGTGTGTTCAGCCTGACCCACAGCCATGCATGTGGCACAGGCAAATCCCAATGCTCGCATCCTATTTAACTCTTCTTCACTATTCTATGCTCACCCTTGACACACGAACCTCTTTTATGGTAACGATTCCTGGTTTTGCTTTCTCTTTTTTTTTCTCTTAAACTAGATCTACTAGAACTGAGGCACGGGAGCAACACTTTCCCTTTCTGCATAGTAAGTGGAGAACAGTCCAGGGCTAATTCCTACCGTGTTACTAGAACCCTCACAGAATCCCCAGACAACACTAGAAAATGTGCTCAGTATAAATAGTTTATTAAAGAAAATAGCAAATTACATTTCTGTGAACAATCTGCAAGGGAGAAGTGCCGTTTTTCAAAATACGTGTGTTTTTGATTGCTGTGTGTAAAGGGGCAGGGGATCCCAATGGGATGCAAGTATTATGGGACCACTGCCAGCCTTCAGAGAAATCACTTGGGAGGGGAAGAAAAGGAAAAGCTAGAGTTTTAAGTGTCAGTCAGATTTTACTTCAGTATCTCTCTTCCTCGTTGCTTTACATGTGCTGGACTTGGTCTAACTGCCGATTTGACTGCATTTCCCCCCTCCCTGTGCCAGTTACAGGCAAAAAGAGAAGAGTCCCCTCGCCACCGGCCATGGCTGCGCTGGGCTGACCCGCAGGCAGAATGGCCACTCAGCTCTGCAATGGCTTAGGTGTGCTGTGAAAGGTGCTGTGGCTCAGGCTCTGCACCAGTGCTTGGGAACGTGACAAGTCAGACAAAATTGCAAGTGAAAACGATACAACAGGAGATCACAGGCTGAAATGTTAAGCTCTGTGATTGAAACGGTTGTAAGGAGATTGTAAGCTCTATGTGGTAGGAAATACTTTGTTCCACCTGTGCAGCATTTGGCATGTCTTGGCCTCTGGGCCGTTCTAATGAATGCTCTTGGTGAGTTTTTCAATTAAAAGAGACATACATTTCTCCAAGTCTCAAGCATAGCCTTTTGTAACTTAAATAATGCTACAAGTGCACACTTAATTCCCTTTTTATATTCACTTACATTTCTCTCAAATGGCCTCAAGTTGTGCCTGGGGAAGTTTAGATTGGACATCAGGAAAAACATCTTCACTGAAAGGCTTGTGAAGCACTGGCAGAGGCTGCCCAGGGAAGGGGTTGAGTTGCCATCCCTGGAGGTATTTAAAAGACGTGTAGATCTGGTGCTGAGGGATGTGGTTTAGTGGTGGACTTGGATGTGTTGGGTTCACAATTTGACCCTGTGATCTTAAAAGTCTTTTCTGACCTAAACAATTATTTGATTATTCTTAAAGGACAGAAAATTTACTACCAGAAAGACAACAGATGCCAGACCTAGTTCACACACAAAAAAGATAAAGGAAGGAGCTGAACTGGCTTCTACACTTGGCAAAGCGACATTTAAGAATTCTAAGTCAGTTCTAAGATATTTTCCATGAGAAATAAAGCCATGAGGAAAACTTGTGCAAAACCCTGTGTCTTGATAAACACTTTGCTCAGAACAGGGTCTCCTCTTCCCTCCTCCCCCCACTACATTTTCACCCTCCTGAGGTCTGCTCTTCAGGGAAACCTGAGATGGGAAAGAGCAGAGTTTGGCACTTCAGCATTCTTAGGAGGATATCAAAAGCTACCAAAGTCTGTGGGTTTCCTATGTAATTTGCAGGAATAGAGGAGGTAAGACATAAAGGGGCCAAATGCCTCCCAATGTAAAACTGCATAGATAAGATTTACTACTGATAAATAAAAATCCCTCTACAAGATCCTTAGGAGAACAAGCTTGAGCTGACATTATACAGAGCCTTGCCTGAAAGGCCCATCTGACAATGGTGCCTGTTTTCACAGAGAGATGCTGGATACATGATTTGATTTATTTCTCTATGCTGGGTTTAACAGGAAGCTGAAATCCTAAAGAATAGAAATTAGCAAACATCACAAAAAGCACCTCTTCTTCACCAGGACTCTACACCCACCACTGCATAAAGGAAACCTTGGATCTGGCCAGACCTCTGGGGAGTGGGGTAGGAGATTGCCAGGCAGATGGAGTTTGTGCCTGAAAATTCAGAGGGAGCAGAAGCAGTTAGTGTTCCTGTGCTCCCCACCTTTGATTTCCTGGTCCCAGGCTCACAGAGCCACTGTATTTGCCCTACAAATACTGAGCTATAGGAAATGTTCCTCCCCGCTCAGTCAAGACTCCAGAAAGCACTTACCTAATGCTAAGCTTTTTTTATACCAGTACAAACAAGAAGGGCCAAATCAAAAAAATATTTGAAGGACTCAGATTGCTCTTGCTTTATCAGAAGACGCAAGATGTAGGAGTAAACACAGAGTTATTTAATCTTGGCCAGTGCTGCTGCTCTCCTTTCTGTGTTTTGGAACAAGGCGCGGATCAGATTCTTCACTTCAGCAGCGGAGAATTCAGCTGCAAGAGGCCCCTTCCCGTCTGCCCACCTACGAAGAGAAAGATCACGTTAAAAGAAGCTGCCGGAGCACTCGGTACAGCAGTAAGTCTGAAGGCAAAACAAATCCAGTTAACAGCTTGTTAGCTGCATGCACCTTGAGTCCAGCATTGTTTCGCTAGGGATATAATGCAACAAGTTGGGAGGTGACTTTTGCACCCATTACAAACTGTGCCTTTTCCTTCTCCAAAATAAGCCTTAACCCTGTCTGCAAAATTCCTATTCACCTCCCAAACAACAGGGGAAAAAAACCAAAACATAGTTTATGCCTAGGTAGAAGTTGAGTTGGGAACCTTTGGTGTGTAACAGGGTTCCAAAAGCAGCATCAAGCAGGGCATAGAAGAGGAACTGCCCTCCCTATGTGCTTTCTCCACGGCTGGCACCTTTTCAGCCTGCCTGCTGAGGACAGTATGTTTTCTTGCAACTCAGACATACGCGTGAGGCAGCTGTGAACAGGGAATGTCTAGCTTCTGACAACTCATGCCAACTAAAGCAACAGAAGTAATTATGCAAATTCTCATATGTAATTCAGATGAATCCCCCTTGCAAGTTAAAAGAAGTAAGAAACAGCATCTAAAAAGCAGGGGCTAATCATGTGGAACAACTGCAGCAGCAGGGCACAGCTCACACCAGGAGGAGTAGGCAAAATGCCAGGCTGCCCACTGTGAGACACTTGTGAATTTAGAGAAGCCAACAGGGATGTACAGTCACTCTGTGGCTGGCTCTCCTCTGGCACTTGTTTTTTTTGCTGTTGTCTTTTCCCTCGCAGGAGGCAGCTGAACATATGTGGAAGTTTGGAACGGACTATAAACGCACAGCCAAGAAACAGCCCCAGGAGCAATTACCTGACCCTTATTACCAGTGATTGCCTTCTGTCTGAACAGAGTCCCCTGACTGCAGGGCCCTACTGATGTCAGATGCTTCCTGTTATGAGGGTGAAGAGAACTGAAAATGAAGAAAGGAAAACACCTACTGATCTACTATTTCTTGGAGGTTGGCTTGCAAGATGATCATCAGCTCTTTGAATGTCATCCACTTCTGCACGTAGACTGGGACTTCCTCTTGGTATTTCTTATTTTTGTCATCTTCAGATAGTGGGGTGAAAACTTGGGGTCCTTCCTCCACCATGGTCCTACAGAGGGAGTACAACCTGTCTGCGTCTTCTGCAGAGATATCCTAGGATTGAACAAATGTTAACAGAGGAGCAGTCAGATATGTTTTCAGAGTGCCAAGCTGTAAGTGGAATGAAAAAAGGTGGCTGGCTGTGTGAAGATGAAAGCAGTGGCTTAGAACACATTTAACATCCTCAAGCAAATATAACCTATTAAATAATAGCTATTTCAGCAAGTTCTCAGTCTCAACTGGACGTGAGTTACTGATACCTCGAACATTTCTCAGAGAGAGGACCACAATGATAATTTCTATGAAAGATAACTGTTCCACTGAAACATGATCTTGGAAAGAACTTCTAGAGGTCACAAAGGCTGGTCACACCACCCAATGCCTGGTGTGGCCATCTCATGCAGTTACCTCCAGGGCAACAATCCTGGTGACAATCTCCGAGAGCGCTGTGTTCAGTAGAGTCCCCATGGCCTTGCAGTACACAGTCACTGGAAGGACATCTTGCCAGACTTTTCCCAGCCTTTTCAACTGATGCAGTACCTGGAAGAGAAGAGCTGTGTGTTACCTACGTGTTATCACAAAGTATGTTGAGAGGCACCACATAAGGTGACTATGTACAGTCAGAAACCAGTTTGAAAGAAGCAAAAGGCAATGAAGTATCCTGCTATCGCATACAGCAGATGTTCCTGGGAAATGACGCATCGTTTTCAGTTTGCATTCAGTCTCACTAAAAGTGTGACAGATCTTTTCCTTGAAAAGTTAAAACTGTTATAAATGTACTATAAACAAAAGTTCAATATTAAGAAGCTTTTCGGTTCAGCTCGGAGCAAAAGGCAGTAAACTTGGTATGCTTTGATTTTACACAAAGAGACAGCCTGGGATGGGGAAATCATGCCAGAAAATTGTTGTTTTGAAAAGTTCCACTCTGCTGAAACACTGCACAGTTCTCAGGACCGAGATTACACACTGTTCCTTCCCAAGGACAACATCTACAGACAACGCGATATTGGGCTTTGGCTGCCTTACCTGCCTTATTGCTTTGTTTGCTGCGCAGTAATTTTCCTCATCATCCATATTGGAAAAATTCCTGGCACTTGACAGCCTCTCCAGGATTTCTCCTTTCTGCACTCGCATCTGGGCCAGGAAACACTCCATCCCTTTGTTAGCAAAAACAAGCAGAGAGAAGCAATTAAGCAATTATTAAATTTGCTCTGCCAATTTGAAGACTGTATGTGCTGAATAGCAAACTTGCTATAATGTCTTATTTCTAAAGGAATTTCCAGTCTCTAAACAGTCTCCTAGAGCCACCTGAACCAGGCCCAGTCACGTCTTTGGAAAGCTCTTGCGCAGCTGCATTGCTACAATGCTTTTGAGAGACAAGTAGCAAAATGAACTATGGATGACAGGCTCCTCTTACAAACTTATCTCAGAATTTGTGTCCATTGAATAAGGTAAAGAAAACACTAAAGGACTGAGAAGCAGATCCCGAAATATGAGTGCCACGAGATCTCGCTGGATAACGAGCTTTTCTTGGAACTACGTGCTGGACAAGAAGATGGGGCTTCAAAGAGTGAAGCCCTAAACAGCGATCTTGCTTAGAGTCATGAAGCTCCGTCAGACTTCCCCATCTAGAAAACATCCTTGCTACTTGTCCAGAACTCTTAACAGTCGACTGCTCCAGCCAGTAGCCACACATTAAATTACTGGGCAACAAATACCAGGATTAATGACCATGTCATCCCTCAATGTATTTCAATGCTTAAGGTAAAATTACCAAGTCTCCTAAAACCAGGTACCAGATCTACAAAAGTAGCTGCCCCGTCACACAGGATGTTAGTCAGGCGGTATCGGAACTGGTGTCCCAGGGTGAGCAAGTGGTGAGCGATATACATGCAGTTGTTGTGGTGAATGGCTGCCAGCTGGGGTAACTTCTGGAGGTTCTCTCTGTCCCAGGAAGGAGGAAGGGAAGAGGAAGAAATGTATTTATTTGGACCTGGCTCTGTTCAAAAAAAACTGTCACACCTACCCTAGAGAAACTCATGGTCCGTCTCAGACAGATGTTGCAAGTAACTAACTGTAGGCAATGCCCCATAAAGATATTAGTCAGAATAAAAGCATTTAATGGTCAGGAGAACTTGGAGGAAAGGAGTTTCATGGCTAGTGAAATGACACTTCGGTGTTTGAACCATGAGCTATATCCCTGTTGTTTCTAGCAATAGACTCCCAAACAGGAAGATGCTTTGGTGTAGCATGATGGCAAGGAAAAGAGAGAGAAGTCCTTTTCAGTAATACCCCAGTGTTCTCTGACAGAATTGTATACTTTCAATCCTCACTGCTGCTCTTTTTTTACAGGAAAAACATGAAAAATCTCTGCTTCGCTCCAGGAGTCAAAGTTGTGTGGCTGGATTCAAACACAACTGTTAAAGAACTGCAACTGCCAACTCAGAAACTCTCCAGCACCTATTCTGCAGCAGGTAGGTTTTAACATTAGATTAAGAATATGAGGTTTCTGCCACTGGAGGAAGCCATTAGTAAATCTCTGTCTGTGATGGACAAACTGGGGACAAGTGGGGCTGTTCCAATAGCATTGTTCTCCCTCCAAAGCAGGCCCTAGGTAATACACACACTTACTTGTGGTATGTTGGCACTACATCATAGAACAGCTGGAATATGTTCCGCACAGAGTAGAAGAGCTGTATACAGCTACAAGGAAAATAAGGTTTACGTTAGTTTGTCAGTGGAATTAATGTCTTGGTCACAAGCGACCCTCACCCTTCTCTCAAACAAGATTTTATTAGTAGTGAAGTACTGGCACAAAGAGTAGACTGTCAGGATCAATTACAGCAATGTCAACAAAGGCAACATTCTGGAAAATTCACAAAGGCTTCTCACAAAAGCTGTGATGGCCTTGTCAGTTCAGTGTGGAAAAGACAAGCTTTGGAAAACCTGTCAGAAGGGAGATATGTGAAACCCTGGGAACAAAGGGGACAATGTTCCTTCCCCCACCAGGTGTGTGTAAATAGCCAGCCCTCTCTCTGCCATGGGACACTGAAGGGCATTCAGTACCCGGGCAACTCTCCTTCAGGGCTGTGGTCGCCAGTTTTTACAGCAGACTGTAGGCAGTTCCTCAAAACGCTTATTTTCTCTGAAGAGCCTTGCCAGATAGAGAGATAGAGTTCTTTGCTCTCACCTAGCACAAAGAAAGGAAGAATTCGCCTCAGAAGGGGTGCTGTCACTTATCATTTGGTTTGAAAAAAAACATGGCTGTGATTTTTCTAAACTGACAGCTAACATACAATAAAACACTGAAGTGAACACTGTGGTAGCATTTCTCCCAACTAAAAGACTGAAGCTGTGAACTACGTTGTGCACACTAGGGAGTTTACTGCGTTTTCACTGCTTTAATAGCTACACTACAACAAAGTGTACTTGAATGTTCCCTGAAAACTAAGTCCAAAAAGTCTGCTTAATGCGAGTATTGCAGGGAACACAGTCTGCAGCTCTTTCTGCAGTGCTGATCCTGGGGAAACATCCTCCAGCCAAAACAGTAACTGTAATGGCTGATTCTAATTTTCAAGTATCTTCTGTTCTTTTAAAGTTCTTTTAATGTATTTACAGATGCTTGGCGTTGCCAAAGGCAATAAGTACCTGACACCTAAGAGTAATCTGCTGATATATATATATATATAAAAAAAAATATATAATTTCTACCACTGATCTGTGCTGGCTGTGGCCTCCAACAGCGTCTGATAAGCCAGCTCCATCAGTTTCTCCACCGATGAGCTGATGCGGCACGTGGGCAGGGAAAAGGTGTATTGGCTCAGTTTAGTCTCATGCTCCAAATTCACCATGTCGTTATGCAGGGGTTTAGAAGCTTTGTCCATTTTTAAGTGATCTCCTGCTGCAGGACCAGGAAGCCTTGGTAGGGCTACAGAAGAATCAGGTGCGATCTACAGGAAAATAAGAGAGAGATACAATTCAATTTAGAGCCCAGAGAAGGAGACCGCACAAAAGTAAAAAACATTGAATGACAAAGATTTAAGACTCAAGATACGTGCAAGGCTGCAGAAGTCCCCTAAGGCTACTGGAAGTCTCCTGGGTTATGAACAATACAGCAGACCATGAAACAATCTCAATAGTGTTGGATACATAGAAGCAATTTTTCTTATGTTATGATACTAGCCAGAAAAGCCTATAAAAGCAAACTTCCAAGTATTTTTAAGAAACATCTTGTTACTAAAACAACCTACTTGAGCTCTATTGAAAAAGGCTTTGAAACTGTTGTTTGCCAAGATCCCTAAATAATCAGTGTTCCACAAAAAAAGGACGGGACTGTCCTAGACAAGCTGTCTTCAACAGCTAAGCTATTTTTCACACAGAAACAGTGTATTGCATCAACAGTCACCTTTACAGTATTGTGTATTTCTGAGGTCATCAGGTTTCTGGCTGCCACGATCACGTCCTGGCACTTCTTGTTAGCAAAGTGGGAATTGACATTACGGGCATATTCCAGTAAATCAGTCGTGTCTCCTTTCAAAAACTGCATGTTCTTCAAGGCTATTTCAAATTCCTCTGTGGATTTTATCACCTGAGAAGAGCAAACAGACATTCTACATTAATGTAGTTTCCTAAAATCAAAGACCAAAATGGAAGGTGGGTATAAACTCAGCTGAAAGTAAAGGCTGAACCTGGACTTTAGAGGGCACTAACCATCCAACAGCTTTTCACCATTCTTTTGGAAAAAGCTGGCTCAGCTGGGGGCCACAATCACACAATAACACAGTGTTTGAACTGCAGGTCTGTCCCCCTGACTGTGCTGGCTGCCTAATTAAATAACCAGAGGAGCAAGGTGATCAAATTTTGTTACGCTGGGCTATCCGGGGCAAAGGGACCAGGAGATTTATCCGATGACTGCTTCTGTTTGAAACAGCGCCCTCTCCAGGAAAAAAGAATTTTTTTGGCATTCTTCACTAGCAGCAAGTTCTGGTTTATGTATGAAGTCTTAAAAAAAAAAACCTGTGGTCTGTGCAAGAAATCCCTGTGACCGTTAACAAGAAATACAGAGCGAGCAGTCAGTCCTTAGGAAGCCAGCTGGTCAAGCAGCACTGCCACATCACCATCTTCAGCCTCCCACAGAGTGCCTGACATCACACGCCCTGAAAGTCTCCAGGTCCTTGCTAAATATGGCCGCTGTTTCATGGATCAGAGACCTTGCACACTTTACGGGATAGGAAAAACAAGCCATAGCTTAACTGAGAGAAATACACAATTACGTATTTACAAAACACAGCTTTTTGTCGAAGCTGCCCATCTGGCATTTCCACTATGTGGATCTGAATTTTGAGACCTACCTCTATATACTGCTCCAGTTTGCTGCTGTTTGTTGGGATTGAATTCACCAAACAGTTCTGAATGAGGCAGTCCGATAACTCCTCCCATATCATATCGCCGAGCAGTTCTGCGAGTGTAACTCTGCACTCCTTTTTATCTTCTGCAGGCTGCTCCAGAGGCACATCTGGATTCGAGAGAATAGAAATGGATTTTAATACACCTGCATTGCAAAGGTCATAAATGCAGTGGCTGGTTCATGAAAAAAAACAACCCCACGTTTCCTCTTTCATTTTTCCAGCTCTGAATGTTGGACCACCACTGAGTCCACTCTGACAAGATGCTAAGCTGTTGGGAGAGCACAGCATAGTCAGTTAAGCTTAAAGGTGCTTAGACCTTATGCATAATTCAATACTGCTTAATAACCAGATATTCCAGAAAGCTTCCACTCTTAATTACGTGAACAAGGTACTTATCTTAGTCTAATTCCAAAAGGGAGAAAATACCTACTCAGCAGATATTTGTGGAGAGCTTCAAAAACAAGCCGGATCTTGTAAAAAACCTCCATAGGAGAAGAATGATCTGAGTTAGGCTCCTCGGTCTTAAAACGTAGGATGAGCACATTTGACTGTTCCTCTGTGAATGGCTGAAGAGACGGGTATGAAATCAGCGGCTTGAGGATGTATTTCAGCAACAATTGGCCTGAGAAATGAAAAACAGATGTTTTCTAACAGCAAGAGGCAGGAAGTTTGCTCCAGTAAGTAAAATGTTGGGTTTGGTTTCACTAAAGACCATTTTACTCCTGTAAAACACATGGAGGCCTAACAGAGCAGCATATTAAAGTGAAAACCAACTTATTTAAATATCAGACTGTGAAATCACATAGCTGCAGATCAAACCAGTATACTAGAGTAAATTAACAGGAAAGGATAAAAAATTCCATATAAATAATTTCCTATTAATAAGAACCAGAGTATTCGCCTTATGCTCAGTGGGAAACACAAGCCTGTGCCACTGAAGTGAACTGGACCTTGATATCCATCTTAAAACAGGTCTGAACTCATCTGCTTGGGCCACTCCAACTATGTTTATCCATGGTCTGTCTTACCAAAAATTTTAAGCTTGGTGTGCAGTTCTCCCAGGACAGCAAATGCCTGCAGCACAGAGGCAACCGGTGGGTCAGAGATCTTCTTTTCTGATGGCACTGTGTGCAAGTGCAGTTCCGAATGCATTGCTGACTGCGGGCTGCTGCTTTCTGTGGAAGAACAACCACCATCTCTCTGTCAGAGTGCGTTCTGAGATACAACAGATCTGAGAATTCTCGATTCAGTCGCCTTGCAATTGAATGATATCTAGTGACAATCGCTTCCCTTGCCCTCTTCTCCCCATTTCGAGTCAAATACAAAGGAAAAGGTTTGTTTCTTTTCCAAAGGAAAAGGTGGTGCTTCAATGCTGACAGCAACATACAGACCCTTGGGCCGTTCTTCCCATTAGCTGTTCTGATCTCTGCTTCAACTTTTTCTAAGAAATACCACAGATGAGGCAGACAAACCTTCAAAACTCTGTTTAAAAACTACTGACTGCATCAGATTGATTTTGGTAGCATCTGAATGCTCCAGGAGTGGAGTGATACTCAAAGAACACGGCCAGCCACCACTCCCTCCCGCCCATTAGGTTATGTGAACAGCAGAAAGAGTCCTTAAACCACCCTCAGTCCAACACTATTCCTGTATTGCCAGTTTTGCCGGTGCTTGAAGTCAGACGTTTCCAATAGTGGAATGAACTAGAATCGTGAGTACCTTTTGAAGAAGGAAGCTTCCACACCACCAATTTCTGCCATTCCTCTCCTAGATGGTAGAGCATGTTCTGTGTCTGCACTGTGAGCTCCGTGCCCAGCGCTTTCAGGATCTTCAGCTCAAAGCCCTTGCGGGATTCCAGCATTTTCAGGCTGCTTCGTGCCTGGGGGTGAAGATCAAACACAAAACACGGGCTAGTGTTGCCCTCGCTAATAAAAAGCATCTCGTGAAATTTACCGAAAGCATGTGTGAACAATACTGTCATACGTTTAAGAAGTTATTATTACCTTTTCCAGTTGTTGAGCTGCTGCAACGTACTTCTTTTCCAGCAGTGCAGTATTGTAGTCCTTAATAGCTGCATCAAACTGCAATGATCGAGCAGATTAACAGCAGATTGACACTGGCATACGAGACTTCAATGTTTTAAACCATGTGGCTAGAAATAGGGGAGCTACAGATGGTCATTCCAAAGAGAAGCCCAGCATAATGCCACAGAGAGGGTGACTACTGCTTGCAATTTTAAGCTGCTCCCCGCTCCTCACCTCCTGTAGCTTTTTCAGAACACTCAGAACCAGGGTGTCACGCTCCAATTGCTGCTTCAGTTCAGTGAATTCAGCAACAGCAACATTTAGATCTCGCTGAACCTAAAATAATGAATTTTTCAGTTAATTTACAGCAAGCAAATATTATCAGAGGCATTTCCTCTTGATAGTGATGGTAGTAGATTCAAATATTTCTGTTATTAGAACAGTTTGTTGAGGAGGAAAAAGGCTCTATCCATTTAATGCCTTCCTAGGAAGATCCTTATAAACATTAGAAACAAATTGGTTTCTTTTGTAATACACTACAGGTTTTTTAAAGGCACTGTAACGAAATTTGAAAGTCCTTGAAAGGACTTCAGTGTTCCTTTAACACAGCTATTTAAAATTCAAAAATGCTTGAACTGAGCTGAAAGTTAATTCTTAATTAGTGCTGCAAAACCCAGATCCTGGGAAATCAAAGCAGAGAGTGGGTCTGCAATCCAGCCTGCAGGAACTGCTCATGTTCTCCTTAAAGACTTCAGTGAACGTGCATGGCTATGATGTAGGTTGCCACTGCCCACAATAACTGGGGGAGCAGCCAGTCCCCTGCTGTCACACAGCAACATACAAGGCCGATCAATTTCTCCTTTCTGAATAGGCTGTGACACACTTTTCCAACTGCACAGAGAGAAAACAGGGCCCAGCCCTTAATGAGAGCTCTTTATTTACACCCCTGATGTGGCACGCATCTGTGCAGCACGTGTCACCTTAAAGGCGTTTTTTAGGGGTGATATCACCCAGGGCTCTCAGTCAGGAGTCCTCCTCCCCCAGCCCCCTTGCAACACACCAAGATGGGGGAAGCGACACAGGTTTGGGAAGGAACTGAGTGTCATCTGGCACAGCCCCGTCACCTCATTTTCAATCCCGGCTTTCAGCAGGTCGATGTTGCTGGACAGCCCGTCCACCTGGGACACCAGGTCCTCGGCGCTCTGCATACTGGGCAGGAACTCGTTGTACTTCTTGTTAATCATGTTGCAGACTTCTCCCTGCAGCAGAGGGGTGGCGGGGACACCGTCACTCAGGTGAGCGGCGCTCACAGACCTTCTCACGGCCTGGGCCACCCTGGTCACAACCGGACTGAAGAGTTCCTACCCCAAGCCCGGCCTGAAAACCCCAAAGACAGGCCAGAGATCAGCGCCCCCCCCCCCCCNCTGGGGGACACATGAGTGTTGGGGGGTGTCCACAGCTGTAGGAGGACCTAAAGCTGCTGGGAGCTCCCTGGCTGTGCTGAGACCTGTGGCTGCTTGGGGCTTCTGTGGCTGCTGGGGGGCTCCATGGGAGCTGGGGGACACATGAGTGTTGGGGGGTGTCCACAGCTGTAGGAGGACCTAAAGCTGCTGGGAGCTCCCTGGCTGTGCTGAGACCTGTGGCTGCTTGGGGCTTCTGTGGCTGCTGGGGGGCTCCATGGGAGCTGGGGGACACATGAGTGTTGGGGGGTGTCCACAGCTGTAGGAGGACCTAAAGCTGCTGGGAGCTCCCTGGCTGTGCTGAGACCTGTGGCTGCTTGGGGCTTCTGTGGCTGCTGGGGGGCTCCATGGCTGCTGCAAGACCGTGGTTGTAGGAGGACCTATGGCTGCTGGGGGGGGCTCTGTGGCTGCTGGTGGACACGTGGCTGCTGGGGGACCATGGCTGTGGTGGGACCCGTGGTAGCAGGGGAAGATAAGACTGCTGGGGGTCCTCGGCTGCTGGGGGACCTGCCATCCCAGCCCCACCTGCCCTCCCCTGCCTCTCCATGGGCACCACGGCTGGGGCGAGGGGGCAGGCACAGGGCACCTCAGACATCCGCCGGCTGCTGTGGGAGGGAGCTCCAGCCCCCGGCATCCGGTACCTGACACAGATCTCAGGGTGTGTGGTGTGTTGTGGTGAGGAGCTCTCTCCTCGTCCTCTCCCCTGAGCAGGAGAAAGAGCTGCCACCGCTTTGTGCCATGCGGCGGGGAAGAGCCCTGAGTGCCTGGGTGCTCCTGGCCAGCCTGGCTGTGGCCAGCTGGGGTGTCCGAGGTAAGTCCCTGGGCATCAGCCATGGGCTGCTGCGGTGCTGATCAACACAGTACGTGGAGACGCCCAGCGTGGTGCGCCCGAAGGACACCGTGCAGATGGCGAGGCTGGGGCTCATCCTGTGGGCTGCAGCGGGTCAGCATGGGGTGGTCAGGCACTCGCTGTGGTCCCTGGAGATTGCCACCTGCATTGCTCGCACCTCGGGGGTCTCTGTGGTGGTGGGAGGTTGGCCGGGGAGCAGGTCGCCGCTGCTCGCTGGGGTTGTCCATCACGGCACCTTGATGTGAGGTTTGTAAATGTCAATGGGGAGAAGGGAGTGAATTGGTGTAGCGGTTCATGAGGACGGGATTGCTCTGGTGGCTCTGCCTGCCCTGGACCATCGCTGTGACAGTCTGGATCATGTCCCCTGCTCCCTGTCTGGCTGTGAAGGCTCAGACCCGCCTTGCAATGACAGAGCAGTGGGGCTTGGCACTACCGTGGTATCAGACCAGAGTGACCATGGGCTTTGTGCCCAGCACAAATACATGAGCAGGAGAGACTCTACTCAGCTCCAGTGCTCAGCAAATAACACAAGGAATTTACTCTCTATTTGCACACTCTGAAGGCAAAGCCCTTGAGCCAAGGAAACAGTTCTGTGCAGATTTTTTGCATGCTTTTCACTAACAGCATTTTTTACCATTGGGTAAAAAAACAAGTGGTTTTTTGTCTCCCAATTTGGGCTCAGCTCCTGTCCCTGCTGGTGGAAACATTTAACTTCCTGTTCAAGTGTGTCTCAGTGCAGTTGGACGTCAATATCAATGTGGTCTGTGTGTGTGGAATGGGGGTCGGGTACATACAATTTGAGTGGGGTCCAGGTCAATGCCTGATTCCAGTTAGTTTTCACTCTAAGGGAACTTGGATCTCTAAACTACCCAGAGCTGCATCGATGTAACCACCAGCTGAATGCTGGACTACTTTTCTGCTGGGTAGTCTGCTTTTTGCAGAGTTTTTTGTTTGCTATGCCCTTGCCCCTGCTCAGGGGACAGCCTAATATGATGCTGTCTATAATAACCATCTCCATGAACAACATCTCTGAGTTCTGCACCACCGTAAGGGCTGAGGACTCAGTCGTGAAGCTTTTTGCTCTCCTCCTTTATTTTACAGGACAGAAAATAATCGTGAAAGAAGTCAACGGGAAGGTGTTCCTGCACTGTATGCTAGACAGCCAAAGTGAAGTTACCTGGCAGAGAGATGGGAACAATGTAGGAAACACAACGCAGCTGGACTTGGGTACAATTTATGATGACCCCAGAGGCACCTATACATGTAAAGGAAGCGAAAAGGAAATCTTTTCCCTCCAGGTGCACTATCGAAGTAAGTGTTGCAAACCTGTTTTGTAGAGCCAGAACTATCTGGAGATTTCACCCAGGAAATTTTTGAGGGAACTACTGATTTCTTACAGTTTGAGGGTGGTTCCACCAGTTTGCAGAATTCCTGGCAGCTCCTGTGCTAGATTTCCCGTGGGAACAGCCAAGTTGCACGTTCCCCTGTCCCCAGGAAAGCTCTACAGCTTCATTTAGTGTCATAATCTGGCACTTGTGGTATCTCATTGGTAGCCACTCTCTGGCTCTGTTGTGGCCTGCCTTGAGTGCTGGGGAGACGTGGCAACTTGCGCTGGGTCACGCAGCATCCAGACTTAATCCTTGGCCTCTCTCTCCTTGGGACTGGAGCCTGGCTGGACTGGGAAGAGCTGGCTGAGCGCTTTGGGCTCAGACTGACCCTGGCAGCAGGGAGGAGGTGGCCAAGGGGCAGGGTCCTGGTCGCGGTCCTGCTTTAAGCATCTGTGTCCTTTTGGGCTTCTAGTGTGCCAGAACTGCATCGAAGTGGATGCTCCCACCATCTCGGGGATCGTGGTCGCAGATGTCATCGCCACCATCTTCCTGGCGGTTGCTGTGTATTGCATCACGGGCCAGGACAAGGGACGCATGTCACGAGGTGAGGGGAGAGCCCTGCTGGCTGCCCGCAGGTGGGGGTGGGAAGCGCCTGGGCATCTTTAGGGGTTGTGTGTGGTACCTAGGGACTTCCCACCATTGCAAGCTGCAAGCAACAGCCAGCATACACTGAGTCTAGAGTAGGGATCCATGTGAGCACCCAGTGTGCCCTTCCTGCCCCTAACTGAGCTTCCCGGGAGAAGCCATCGAATGTACTTTAGAGGTTCACCAAAACATCATCACTGGATGATAGCAGCTGGTGGCACAGGAACACCTGAGGCCTTGCAGGAGCTTTCCACGGAGCCTCACAGAGGAAGAAAAAGCACAGGGCTGAAAGCAGCCGGCTGCTTGGGTTTGTTTGCAGATGTTCACCACGCTGCCCGTGACTCCCCTCATCTTTGACCTCCTTCTTTCTTTCTTTAGCCTCAGACAGGCAGAACCTGATAGCCAACGAGCAGCTCTACCAGGTGAGCATGGGCATACACGTATGTGTGCAAGGGCTTCAGCACCTCTGTGTAGTGTGTGGCTGTGTCGTGGGACCAGTGTGGCCATGACAGCACAGCCACTGGGGAATGCTCGGTGCCACAAGGCACTGTGCTGTGCTGGAGATTGCTCTGGGCGGGGGAGGGAAAGTTGCCAAAAGCTTGCCAAAGGGAGGGCTGGGCTGGCTTCCCCTGTGCCCTCCCTCTCAGGGCTGGACAAACACAGTTGTAGCTCATCTTGCCTTTTTTGTCCCTCCTAGCCCCTTGGCGAGCGGGACGACGGACAGTACAGCCGGCTGACACCTGCCAAGGCCCGCAAGTGAAGTGGGGAGACACTGGGGCCTGTGGCTCCTTCACGCTGGGAGTGATATTACAGCAAAGCCATGGCCAGTGCCTCCATAAGCTCAGTGCTGGCCGAAGGCAGTGCAGGTTTTTGCCTGGAGAGCCCTCCGGCTCCTTGCCAGGATGGGCTGCTTGTAGCACTCTGCTCTTTCCATGACCTCTTGTGCTTCTGTATCCCTCTCATTAAAGGTGAGCCTATTCCACAGTCTCCCTGCTCCATTGGTTTTGTTGAGGCCTGGGGAAGACACACATTGGATGCCATCTGCCATAAGTCTCGTGCCTATTGCGGTAGGACACTGCTCTGCCAGTGCTGGCATGTGCCCATGGCTGTGCCACCTCCCTCTGCCAGGATCTAAATGACATCTGGGTCCATTGCTGAAGCTGGGGATGGTCGACCTTATGAAGAGAGAGGGTTGCTGCCACTGATAGCAGCAGAGGCTTTGTCTCGTTTAACTCCCCTTCCAGAATGGGGAGCGGGGACACCAGTGGCACTCCTCAGGGTCTGTGTCACTCCTGCAAAGTGCCTGTGTGCCTCGGTCCCCTGGATGGAGCTAGGGGCTTGGCAGGAGAACTTGTACTCTGCACGTGTACGGCTTGATACTTAATCGCAGTCTCCACCCCTCATCCTCTGTGGCCTCTGCAGCCCACCTTTGTGACCAGGCCAGGGATTTTCTGTGGGACATTTGGCAACCCCCCTTTCAGGCTCGTTAGCCACCCCAGTGTGCTGAGTACAGGATGTAGTGAAGCAAACTTTCAGAGCCTTTCCCATCTCGACCACTCTTCCAGACACTGAGCAGCACCAGGTCTCCCCACACCGACACAGCTCCCCCCAGCAAGGTCCCCGCTCCCCAGCTCTGAGCAGAAGCAGGTAATGGAGCCTGACTATGGCCCAAGCAGCAGGCAGAGAACAGACAGGATCAGCAGTTAGAAACCTCAGAAACCGGGCCATCCTCCATGTGCCAGTTGCACACACCTGTAGGTTGTGTTTTCCTGCTTTTCTAAGAATCTGGGTGACGGGCTTTAGAGAGCACCAGGCTGTGAATTGCCGTGTGACTCTGGTATGAAGTAAGCACCAGAAGATTTAGCACTCGATAAAAACTGGTCACTGATCTGTGACACGTCTGACACAGCAAATGACACACGGGCTGTGAAGAGCTATGGGTGCACACCTTGTGCCCTTTACGGGAACTGGTGTGTGATCAGCCTTGCGGATGGTGAACAAGAAAAGGATTTGTTTTCCTACAAAGAGTGTCAGCTCTTTTCATGAAGACATTTTGCTCTTCACAGGAGCAGAATAGTGTCTTAGTGGTTTTTCTACTCTAACCTGCTCCGGTGAACGCTGAGCCTGATGTGACCATTGCAGGTAGACTATGCCAATACCCACCTTTGGTCTGCAAAGCCATCTGGGTAGGACCTTATAAAAATAGTGACCAGCAGACTGCCTAGTTCATCGTGCTTTTATCACCATGAGATCCTTAAAGCAATGAGCAAAGAGCAGGAGAAACCCAGGGCGGAGTGGGTGGGGGTATGCTCTGCATGAATCAAAGATACAGCAGGGGCAACGTTTACAACTCCTGCTTGTGAGATGGAGCATCATCATCTTTGGGAGGAAGAAGAAGTATTTCTGTGGTGCAGGTAAGCACAGAGGCAGAGAGCTGTTGTCGCTGGGTGGGTGCTGATCCCACTGAGATAAGGAGAGAGTGGGATGGCACTGTTGGGGCAAACAGGAGCCAAACATGCAGCTCCATAAAGGGTGGCAGAAGCACCAGGGTGTAGCTTGGAGGAAAATTTAGGCTTTGTGCCCCCAGAGTGCTCCGAGCTTCACATATCCCATTCACAGCAATGGGCTGTAGGGCTGGACTGAGCAAATATCCTGGGAGCAGTGATGTTTTGCAGAAGCTGAGAACGTGGCCCAGAGTGGTTTCAGAGCTGCTTGGGGTTAGTGCTCGTTGTATCTGGTGATCTTCCTCCTAGATGTTGAGTGCCTTGTATGGTAAACCCAGCTGTGCTGCCTCTAAAACCACATCCTGCAGGGTGAGTACAGCAATGCGGAGGGTGAAACTTGTTGGGTGTTCATCTCCCCATTCTGAAACTCAAGGGTTAAACCACTCCTGGCCCCTATCACTGCTGCCGTTTCCTTTCTGCAGAGCTATTGCTCTGCCGAGCAACAGAAATGTGTCTCAGTGTTCAACCAGAAACATTCCCAAGCATCACAGCATCTCTTGGACCCCTCTCCTTATGTTACTGCCTATCCCGTTGCTGCTGCTTTGGAAATTGCAGCTTTTAAAATTAGGCAGATTTAACATCTGTTGTGCTGAGTGTGTGGGACCTCAGCTATTTCCCTTGCCCCTATACCCACTGCCCAGCTCCTGCTGACCCCTGCCGTGTTCTCCCAGGCACGGCATGGCATTTTTATGTGTGTGGTTGTGTCCCCCCCATCCTGGCATGTTCTGCTCCCAAACCCCTCGTGGGCTGCTGCAAAGTGAGTCAAAACAGACCCACCAAGTTCTCAGTGTCTCGGACTGCTCCTGACCCGGGAACTCCCCTTAACAAAACCTTTTTTATTTAACAGAGACAAAAACACAGGGGACAACTTTTCCAATGCATACACAGTGGTGCTGTCCCCATTTTACTAATATATTACAGTTTTTAAACATACATTAAAAAGGTAAAACAGGTCTTTACCAGGAAGAAGCCGGCTATCTTTCTAACAGAACCCAGGCAGAACGCAAGTTGCAGAGCTGAAATGGGACAAGAAAGGGCAGCAGCAAAGGACAAATCACAAGAATCTCTGAGAGTGATAGTTCCAGAAAATGACACTCGGCCAGCAAATGTACACCCTTTAAGGTATAACATACTCTAAGAAATGTGTTTATCCTAGACTACAGTATAGAATATCAGCAAAAAGGGACACCATGAAGTCTCTGGCATGAGGAGGACAGTCTGTCAAAAGGGTTTGATGCTCTCTTGGATTTTGTAGGTCTTGGTCTTTATCTCTGTGGCCCCAGTGCACTCATTTCAATTCCCGTGAAGAAGCTGTTTCTGAGCAGGGTGCTAGTCCCAGGGCTGAGCCAAAGGGTCTCAGTTCCACTCTGGGAAACACGAAAATCCCTGTCATGCTGTCTTGGTCAGACTGCACTTATTGCTAAGTGGGGGTTCAAATCTTAGCTGAAATATCTAGGAGCCCTGCTATTTAATAGCAACCAAGATTTAACCAAAGCACTTCAATTTCCTAACAGGAGACTCTCAGATGGCTTGGGAAGGCACCAAATCCTCAGGTGTCCCTGTGAAGATGTTCTGCTGAAGGTCTGAAACGTGAAGGTCAGTGGATGCAAGGTGGTACCTAGCCCCACTTGTTTCCTACAGAAGAAGGGCTGGGGGATGGACAGGTCAATCTGCACGCAATGGTAGAAGCAGTTTTTTATTTTTTTTAAAGAAAAACTGTTATTTTTCAGTGAAATCTTTTCATTCAAAGCAGTGTCTTTTCTATGAAAACGTACCAATTTGCTTTTTATATGCTGTCTGCCTCTGTTCCTCTCATTACAATGCTGGGTAGCAAAATTAAGATAAGCTATTAACATGAGAGCAGGACCAGGTCAGAGGGCAGTCACTCTGAGAAGGACCCACTCTTTGCCTGCTAGCTTACCCAGGGAGGCACGGGGAGAAACTGGAGGCGGTCAGGGCAGAAATTAAATGGGAGGCAATTAAGTGGGCATGCAACTGGAACAGAGAGAGAAGTGTGAGGGGAAGGGAGGCCAGGAACCACGAGTGAGGCTGCAGTCCTTTAATGAGAAGGAAAACTTCTCTTGCCAATGCGTGCTCATTTGTTTCTTTTCCCTTATGTCAAACTGAAAGCTGAAGTAGCACATCAGGGTGGGACAGCGGATGGCAGCAGGGTGCCTGTCCTGCGTAGCCTCCTGGCTTACCCTGAAACGGCTGAGCTCCAGCAGAACCGGTACCGAGCTGGGCAGAAGCACTGAAGAAGCACACTCTGCTGCTGCTTTCCAGCCTGTCACCCATGGGAATTTCAGAAGCCCCTGGATTCCAGGCCTGCATACACTTCCCGTTGGCCTTTGCGGATGGGCTGTGGGAACAGTAGAGATGTTAGTTCGGGAATCCTTATTAACACACCCCCAAACAGCACCAGAATCTTAGTCTACACGGTAGGCAGAGAAAACCACAACAGAGTGGTGTGGTGCTGCTCTGGTAGCACACACAAGAAGCTGCAGTTCTGCTCCCAGCTCCTTGTGTCGGGACCAGGAGAAGGGGTCCACCCTCACCACCTTTTTCCTCCGCCTCCACAAAAGCTTGGAGATGGACTGAATGCTTCTTCCAAGGAGCAAAAAGGATTAATGCTACAGAGTCCCAGCTCTGGCTATCCTTCCCCAACCAGCAATGAGAGATGGAAAAAAATGCAGGTTCTCCATACCTCATAGTCTGGGTTTGGAACAGGGGGAGGACGCTGCACCTTCTGACCTGCAACAGAGGCAGAGAGAGGTGGGTCATCCTTGGTGATGATTCATCTAACACAGCACAGGGGACCTTCATGGAGATCATCCCAGAGTAATGCATACCATGGGTCAACTTGCATGTCTTTATTATGAGCTTAGAGCTTTTAAAGACCTAAGTGCTGCAGGCAGGAGGCCTTATGATCGTTTAGAAGGAAATCTGCTTTCTTTCAGAATCTAGCTTTCCTGGCTGTGAAGAAAACTTGAAAACAAGAAGCTCCAGGCCACAGCTCCACAATGTGGATACCAGATCTACGCTCCTCTGCCTCAGCAAGCCACACAGGTACGAGCACATCACCATGGTTCTGTGAACCCAGCACACAGCATGCGCAATGAGCACACAATACGGAATTTAGACCTGCTGAAAGGGCTCTCTCAGCTTTGTGAAGGCCAGGGAAAAAGCAGCAATGCCTGGTCAGCACAAAGCCTGGCTGGTGAGCACTTGTGGTACTTGTCTGATAGGCAGTCTCTGGGTACAAATGTCATCGGCAATGCTTCTGGAACAAATCAGAACCAGTACTGTGAGGTCACCACCCTGCATCACTTTACCCTACTACGTATAACCTACGAGCGCCACTGCTGGATCCACTGGGTCACCAAACCATGGTCTTGGAAGCCAAAAATTAAAATGTATGGCTTTAGTAACACCATGATTTCCAATCCTATCTTCTGTGTGCGAGCCTAATTCTTGGTCTTTGATTGCCTGAGCCAGCAGCTGAGCAGGCCAGGGCCAGGCTGGCTTTGCAGCTACGCTTGCAAGCTGAGCATCCGCCATAGAGAGTTTGCTTCAGTGCAGACTCAACACTGCTGCCTGTGAAATGGTTTCCTATGGGCAGGAACCCTTTGACATGACATGGCAGCTGCACCCATCCCGTACGAGAAGGCAGCAAGTAGGAGCGGTATTTGGCATGGTCTTGGAGGCTTTTGGGGAACGGAGGAGCCCCCGTCACAAGTGCTTCATTTAGTGCATTGTGGAGAGCAGAGATGCCTGAGATGGCTCTTACCTCGAGGCCGACTGCCAGCACTAGTGCTTGCTTTCCCCTTCCTGTCTTTGCTGAAGTAATAGACCAGAATCAGCACCCCGAAGGTGATGAGAATATCCGCAGTGATGATCCCTGTCACTGCCAAGGCATCCAGCTCCTCGCAGTTTGCGCACACTGCCGGGAGGAGAGATGAAGGTGCTCAGAGACAGGCACCCTTCCTTTCCGGCATGGAAAGTCTAGGCCTCGCTCATCTCTTTAGTGCCAGCAAAAAAGAGACAGTTCTGGGTGAGAAGGAGAAAAGAGCAAAGGGAGGAAGGGGGACAGCACAGGCTGTTCTATCTGCCCCACCATTTTGGTCTGCAGACAGACACAGACCAAAGGCTGGTGTGCGCAGCCCCGTTGGCTACCCTCTGGTAGCTGGAGGCTGCAAAACATCTCCTAAATCGTTGCCCACCCTGTGTTTATGCTGGATTGCAAGCACAAACCCCCCTGGCTGAGGGGTCACAGAAGCCAGGCTGTGTGCTGCAGAGGGGAGGTTTCCACTCTGCAGTATAAGAAATGCCTCTGGCTTTTGCGATAGACATTACTCTCGCCGTGTAGCATGGCAGAAGCTGTATAAAAAAAAAAGACTGTATGGTCTATATGCGGGAACCATTGACAGCCACCTGGTCTGAGGGCAGCAGAAGGGGAAGGCGTAGAGAGCAGGGAGATTTTGTTTGCCAAAAGCGTGCTCTTGGGCTTGTTTACTGCCCACGCAGAGCGGGAAGGACCTCAGCAGAATGGCATTCACCCAGCCCAGCATCACTCAACATGAGGTCTCAGCTCCTAATGTGCATAGACTGCATTTGTAGCCCATAGACCAAGTGCTTTTTAACTCACCTCTGGCATTCAGGTACAAGTAAGAGTTCTCGCCACAGCTCATGTTCACAGGAGAGCTGTCGTGATTCTCTATAATGTACTTCTTTTCCTTGTTTTCTGATTTTGGCACAGGTGACTTCCACTCTATTTTTTCTTCAGACAAGAGACATGTGATTGTCACCGTGGTTCCGGAAATCTCCACCAGGTATTCTTTATTGGCAGGTGGGCGAAGGAGAAGGGAAACCAGCGTTACAAACAGCTTCTGGGCAGGCTTCCCTGCACCCCCTCAATCCCACCGTGAGAGTTTGCACTGCAAAATCTGTGATTTTATGGTGTAATGTAAATTCCCTGAGCATATGTCTTCTGCACGTATGCTTTCCTTTAGATTTTTACACTAATTCTTTGCAACACTAAATGGTATCAAAATACATCACAGAGTATTCTACTTCATGGCAGAGAGCCTGGCTGCCTACTGTCCGCTGTTCTGTTTATCTGCATACTTGCTGCTCTCTGCAAATGTCCGCCCTGCTTGGAGACCAGTAGCAGCAATTAGGGGCAACTCATTACAGCTGATTTTTCTGATAGGTGATGATAGTAGCAACTAACAGGATTTTTTTTTTGCGTCCTAAAATACTGCTTGAATGCAAATATTTCTATCTGCCTTTTAGTCCTCACCTCTGAGGTCCTAGTCTTTATATCATGCCTAGTCTTTATATCATGCTAAATAGTTAGGAATGCTGGTAAAATACACTTAACTTTCTGTTCTTCAGGATTCTCTATAAAAGAGAGAATAGTGTTAAGAAATCAGCCTGCTGTGATCTCACTACTTGTTGCTGTTGGAAAAAGTCCGACCTTGCCTGAGGATCTCTAGCAATAATTAGTGACAATTCACAACAGCCAATTTTTGAAATCAGTGTGATCAGTAACAATAAATTAGTAGGGGATTTTTACTATCCTACAATATTTACAAAATTCAAATATTTTTATTTGACTTTTAATCCTCACTTGTGAACCATAATTGGACTTTTTATCATACTCAATAGTTAAGAATGCTGGTAAAATACACTTACCCTGCTGAGCTGCGGTGCCAACTACAAAAGAAAGAATAATAAGTGTTAAGCAATTTAGCTACTGAGATCATACACTTTTCTTAGTTCAAGGGTATTCTTTCTGAACTTGGCTGCTTAAAAGAGATGTTTATACTCCTGTATTTGTGTTAAATGGCTTAGAAGCATTCTGTTAGCTGAGACAGGATGTTGTTCTGAAATGAAGTCTTTTTCTTTGGAAGCCATTTTTAACATAGAGTAACGCAGAGTGGAAATTTGAATAATTTTCCGCCCCAGTTTAGAAAAAGGGTTATTGCAGGCTGTGTGCCCAAGAACTTAGCTTTGTTATCATGGACCAAAGACTGCTGGAAAATCATGCCTAGTTTTTGCAGTAAGAACCCCTGTCTTCTGCAAGAGTGTACTCACCGGGGATTGGCCCCTGGTGCTTGATTTAACACTGTAAAGCAGCTCAACTATGTGATTTTTCTCTCTTGGTAGGAAATAAGTAGCTCCATTGAAGTCTCTGGACTGGAGTGTTATAGAAACAGTTTTTAGGAGGGCTGAATAAGATTTTGTGATTTGCTTTAAAAACGTTTGTTGATAGAAACTGACTTAAGTAAGTAAAGAAACGACCGGTATTCATATGTTCGGTGCTGTTGTCTCATTCTGGGTAATGCTTGCTTTACAACAGGAATTACTTGTAACAAAATTGTAGATTTGAAATTCCATAGGTACAGGACTGGGCTAGAGAGAAGGTGATTCTTTTTTCTTTATATAAGAAGAATTTAAACTAAAAAAAAACCCAAACCAACCTCAAATTTGATTGCTAAATCAAATGTTTTCAATCTTCTCAAAGGATAGCAGTTGGTATTTGTGGCAGAGTAGCTATAGTCTTATTTGAACTATCTTTCAAACTTATCTTTCATAGTTACTAGCTTCTTTGTAGTCTTGACAGATACTCTGCACTTCATCCTAAACCAGATTTCTAAATAGTGGTCAGTTCAAACTGGTAACACAGAAATTGCTACCACTCCCATCATATCACAGTGAATCCAAACTGAAGTTGTTTGCCCATGATCACAAAAAGGTTTAAGAAAAGTGCACGAATAAAGCGTAAAAATAAAATTAAACCTGCAGAACCTTATAGTTCATGCTGCTGTGGAAAGCAGCGCATCAAGCTCCAACCGTGCTGTGTGAAGTTTGGAGAGCAGCTGGTAAGCAAAAATTCACTAGGGGCCTTGGGTTCTTCTCTCTAGCCTGAGAGGGCTGGATTCCCGGTCCTCTGTCCCTGTAACCTGAAGGGAAGGCTCACTCTGGAGAGCAGCAGCTCCATGTGCAGCGTACATGCAGGTACTTTGCCAGACCCTGTGCTTTCTCCTCCACAGCCACCCATTGCATCCCCGTGAATTTCCCCGTGGACTTCTGGCCATCTGTACTCACCCACGCACAGCAGGAGTCCCAGCAGAGGCAAGGACCACTCCAACCTCATCCTCGTCTTCCTCCTTCTCTTACTCTTCTCTACCACATCAGATTGGTGCAGCTGGCTGCGAGGGAAGAAAGAACACGTTGGCTTTTCAAGTTCTCACTTACAAGAAAGAGGCCCAAGATTTTTTTTCCCAGAATTGTGTATGGCAATGAACTGAGCAGCGCTGGGGAGACTCACTGTTTCCAGTGAAACTTGCGAGCAGCCAAGAGAGACACGGAACACGGATGGTAAAATAAGCCCGTGTCAGGAAGTGCGGAGGCTCAAAACGTCTTCACGGAACGTCATTGACAGCAAGGGGTGGCTGCTCTGCACCAGCCCAGTGCAAGGCTCAGGAGACCTGTTGTACTGCCCTGGAAGCAGCAGGAGGGATAAATGTGGATTAGATGTGCTATCAGGGCCTTCCTCCCAACACTTCAAAGTGAGTGTTTCTGAAGTTCAAGCTACTGCAAGCAACTTAGCACAGCGAGGGAACACCTGAAAGAACCAGAAATGGTACAGCACCTAGAGATGCTGCACAGCCAGCAGAAAAGAGCACGTAAGTGCCCGGCAGTAAAACCCTGGGGGTTTTAGTAAGTGATGATGCTAACTAGACTCTGCTTTTGTTATTTTGCTCTGACACGACCTGTTTATTCCTGTTGCCTCTTCAAGGGTGGCGTTTGCCAGCTCCTCACCCCAACTCGCCTCCGCACATGTACTGGCAGTGAGGAGTGCAGTGGAAGGGGTGGTGAAGCCCACAAGTCCTGCTGCAAGCTCTGACCTGACGCCGATGCTCCGTTCCCGACAGGTACTCTGTGACACGTGCTCCTGAAAAGGGGGAACCTGCTTAACTCTGGTGCTGTTTCTCCTTGATTTCAATATGAGACTGCAAAAGCAATTCAACATTTCCATGCAGCATGTTATGAATTGCACCTACAATGAAATCAGCGTCATTTCTTTAAATCACATTTACGTCTGGCTACTCACCAGTCTGGCAGCCCTCACAAAAGGTAAATGCTGGGGGGAAGGCAGTCTCTCCTTGGAGAAAGCCTCTGTCTCGCAGAAGGGACCATGGTGCAGCAGAGCCATCGGAACGCCCGAGATATCCTTCCATGCAGATGCTGTGCTCAGACACCTCTGCCACTGGCCCACTGGCGGCTTTGCCGGGTCCCCGTGGAGAAGCTCTCGCCTGAGGGCTTTGCTGGCCCGAGCAGCAGCGGTCGGGCTCCAGCAGAGGGGGCTCGCAGCCCTTCCAGCCCGCTCCGCTCGCCCCGGCCACCCCGGCTGGCTCCCGAAGGGACCCGGCTCCTTCCCCACTGCCACCCGGGGCAGGCACAGCCCTGCACCCCTCCATGGGAGCCGAGCAGGGGCCTCTCCAAGCTTCTCTTCCAGCAGGGATGGAAATCCAGCCTGGACGAAGTGCGAACACGCTTTCTGTCCCCCCCCTGCTCGAAGCCTGCAGAGGCAGTGGAGCTGCCGGTACAGTTGTGGGTATAGTGGGGATTTGAGAGTACGTGTCCAAAGCAGACATTTGGGTGTGGGACGTTTCCACACCTGCCACACAGATGTCCCACTCAAAGGACACTTTTCCAGATGCCTGGAAGGACAGAGGTGGCTTCTCGGTCCTTCCCAAGAGCTCACCGTTTAACAACGTGGCTAATCACAATGCTCTGGGCCCTGATTCATTTATCGGGGTGGTCTTTTTAGCTCTCAGATCTTTCTTTTACTTATTTCAAAATGAAACATCAGAGATTTTCGGTTACTAGTAAAGGTGCCAGGGACATGGTCTTCTGACTGCTGGCAGTTGGAGTCAGCACTTTATGAAACAAGGTGTTGAAGGTTAGTGAAATTCTGCAAATAAGGATCAGAACAGCCTCTCTTCCCAGTCCTGTGCGTTACAGGAACGTGGTATTGGCAATCAGGAGTGCCTGAGGGTGAGAAGCTGCTGCTATGTAGGAAGACAGTCTTAGGAAGTGGCAGCAAATCGACTGCTGGTATCTGCCTTACAGATACTTGAAACAAAATCTGATAAGGCAAAAGTACCCTTTGTTTGCAAAACAAAGAAAGAACCCCAGCCTAATCGGTTCTCATAGTGGCAGTGAAAGAAACTGGAGATGACACTTTGGAATAGTAACTGAGTGAAAATCTGGGGAGATACAGTGATGAAGGGCTAACACAGGGCCAGTTTATTCCCGTGGAAATAGAGATATATGGTGTCTCAGGGCTATTAGCAGAGACAAGATTCTCTGTGCTGTTCTGTGGACCATCTGTGACACTGATGGCCTCAGTGGTTTTTTTTTTTGCATTGTCAAATTTGTAACCTGAAGTTTAAAAGTTGAAAATAAATTCAGTGTTCTCTTCAGAAACTGCCGCGAGGATGTTACACCAGCAAATGGGAGGAAAGATGTTCTCATGGAAGTCTGAGAGTCCTGGTGCTGTCCTCGTTCCAACAAAACCTTGTTCTGGCCGGTTCTGACATTCTCTCAGCATGTCCCAGGTAATCCCAAAGATCCCAGTCGGAGCCCACACTGCTGCGCAGCAGAGTCCCCTCACTTTGCTCCTCAGCTCGTAGCTGGAGGGAACTCTTCAAAACATCCAGAGGCTGGGGCATCCTCCCATCCCTGCTTTGGCACTGCTGCAAGGAAAATTAGCATCAGTAACAACAAAAGGTTATAACCTGGGATGACTTTTTGGAAATAAGCCACGGACCAAACACAGCCACAGCCAGCAGCAGGTTCTGCTGTTAAAGTGATTTACAGTCTTCAAAAGCAAACATTCTTGTTTTGCCAACACGCATGCACAGCTCAGTCTCATGCTCTCACCAATGCCACGTGCCACCAGGAAAACAGTTTGTATTGCACTGATTTTCTCTAATACCTTGCGCTGCTTGTAAGCTTGGGTTTCCTCACCTGTGCCTGGACTGCCACTAGGCTGGATGTAGCTGTCTTTTGACTTTTCTAAGAACTTTACATGTACCAGTTAAAGCAGCTTCCCAGTTCTTCTGCGGGATGGCTGCAACCAAGCGACATTAAAGTGTTCACTCCAATTTGCTGTACGTGTCTGTGTTTTATCCATCCTCTGGATGTGTGCCCACGGTGCTGCTACAGACTGCCTAACTTGGGTTGTTTTGGGTTTTTTTGATCCTGTGCAGGGTTTTGCCATACTAATGGCCCTCATTCCTTCAGGGTATCTGTAAACAACTTCAGGCAAATTTTCTTTTAGGAGCATAATTACCTCCCACAAGAGGGGAGTGGTTTCAGGTGGAAGCTGGGAGGAGGGATGATTGCAACACAAAAGAGCAAAGGAATATGGGAGGCAGAAGAAGTTAATCTTACCTTGAGAGCCTCTCTCCTTTACACAGAGGAATGAGCTGTGCTGGCCGCACCTTGCCTTTCAGTGGGAGGGCAGGGAGAGCTCTCTGACTCACATCGCCTTGCAGGCCAAGCTACGAGAAAGGAATTTGCTCTACTCTGCTGGGAAGGCTTTGAGAAAACTCATCTTTCACCCGGTATCGAGAACGTGAAAGGATTTTCTCTTTCCGGTTCTGCTCAGCCTGTGGAGTACGGACTTGTCTTCCCGATGCACGGCCCCAGCTGGCTGGGTGCTGTGCTCTTCCTCGGGGTGCAGCTCCCAGGTAAGGAAACCTGGTACCGTCTGGCCTCCGTTGCCATCTTGACTTTCCTCTCCTGAGCTCTTAATTATCGTCCTCATTAAGGCAGCGACTTTACAGGAGTCTCAGAGGATTGCTGTGATTTTTTTGGTCCGGGGTTCACTGCAAGTGACACGAAGGGATTGAGTTTCTCGGACAAACAGGTTTAGGTGTGTTCAGACGGAAGAAGAACACTGATCTCATTCTGAGCTCTGGTTACACATCTTTTCCTCTCCTGCCAGGAATTTGGACTTTACTCCTAGATGGCTTTTTTCGCTATCTTTGTTACTAGACAATCGGAGATTGTTAAGCAGCGCTGGGTTTAGATCCATCCCACAGCAACGACTCCAGACCGACAATAAACTTGCTTGAGTTTTAAATGGTTAATATCGATATAGCTGGAATCTAAGACCATCATGTCCTCCTTTCCCAAATGCATCACACAGAGAGGCTTATATTCTGTCTTGGAAAAAGTATTTTACGCCTATTTCCCACAGTCGTTCTTTTAAAGGAGTTTGAAATGCAAGGATTTGACAGCGAATCTTTGGATAAGAAACATCGATCTCTGCCAATGAAGGTTTTCAAATGTGAACACCTTCAGTGTTTTGGCATTTCAAATGTTTTCTCCTTTGAGAAAAGAAATTGCTTGCCAAGGAAGTCTTTGGTTATAAATTACTTTCAAGTACAGAAAATGTATTGATTTTCTTTGTTTTGAACCCATTTTTTACAACTCCAGATAAGCTTTTTTTTTTTTTTTCTCTCCTGAATCACGCTGGGGTGAGATAATAATTTCCTGTTACTTTAGGAAGATGAGTTAATATTTTCTCTCTCTCTGCGGGGTTGGTTTTACCATTGTGTAAAGGAAAACTAAGGGAGCACATGATTAGGAATGGTGAACTCTCAGCAGCAGCAAGATTTTTAGCTCAGCACTGCTGCTTTACAGGAACTAACTAGGAGAGCTAGAGCAGTCAGGCAAGCAGCACAGCCATGGTGGGGGAAAAAGTGAGAACTTGGAGCACCACCGTTTTGGTAGCACCAATCTGCCAGAGGGATTGAACTTTCTCTGGGACATCAGGGTAAGCCAGAGGACAACTAGGGCTCAGGCATGAGAGGCATCTTCACCAGAAACTCTTTGGTTTTCCTATTTTTCCTTCCCCCCCGTGTCTTGATGCTCTCTCTCGCTGATTATCTGTCTTGCAGGGAAGCATCGCTAACTTATTTTTAAAGTGGCAGCTGTAGTGGTTTGGTTAACAGAGGATGTTTCTTTGACAAACAAATGCTTACAGATTTACCTAAAGGATTTCCTGTAGAGTTCCTCAGCCTGACTATATTTGACTATAGTTGTCCAGCTGGGCTGTTAACCTTCTAACAGGCACTTTGTACATCAATAAGAGCAGTTTTTGCTGTGGTGTACGTTAAGCTAATAATACAAAGTCTATAAAGGAAAGTTTTAGCATGGGAAATAGCGATTGTTTGTTGGGGCTCAGCAGTCCTGCTTCAAAGGGCAGGACCGCTTTTCTGAAGAAATCTGCTTGGCAAATTGAGTGTAGTAAAGTCTAATCACTTCTGATAATGTGACCAGAACAAGCATGTGAGAAATTATATGATATCTTTAGTGCCAGTCAGGACCAAGTATGTATTTAAATAGGCGTAGCATTTATACCACATTGCACCTCCTAGATGTCAAGTTTGCTTATGCCTGAAGAGAGACGTTTCCCCCCAAAACAAAGGCAAACCTTTGTCAGTGGTCCTCTCTCAACCAGTTATCAGATCAGTAAGTGTGTAACTGTGCAGCCACACAACTGTAGAGAAAGCTCTGTACTGGCGATATATAAGAATGCATACTCCCTTGAAACCAGCACTGTGCAGCTTGCACATCAATGGACAAAATCCATGAAGCACAGGGGATCTCTTGGGTTCTGCATACACAGGATCACCTCCCTCAGTAATTACATCTGTGATTGCCAGACTGTCTGGTTAAACACTGACCGGGTTAGATAAGGCAGGCTCCTGCATACATTAAGTGCAGATAAGGAAAAGTGATGAGCTTGCTCCCAGACGGTAGTTTTCTTTACCTCTAACACCTACTGTTTTCCCTCCAGCGCTCTGGCCTGCGGCAGCCGTGGAAGTTCACACTTCCAGGGAGGTGGATGCTGTGAACGGCACTAACCTGCGGTTAAAATGCACCTTTTCCAGCAGCAGCCCTGTTAGCCAGCACTTGTCAGTGACCTGGAACTTCCAGCCTGAGGACCAGAGCTCTCACGAGCCGGTGAGTGAGACCTTTATGCTCCGTTTCAGTGATGCACGCTTGCCTGAACAACCATTCCCATGCCCAGCACTGAGTAAGCCCAGTGACTGCAGCAATTCCAGGTGTGGGCAGAGGTGGGCGCAGCCAAAGCACACAAGGATGTACATCTTTGGGCTTTTTCTCTGCAATTCATAATGATTACTCTGAACAAGAAGTTTTGTTTGCAGACCCTGGCTAAAGAAACAATTTTTATGTTTGGTTTTGGGTAATCTGGGTTAAAATATCTGGGGCCTGATGAAACTGTACCTGCTTACACCACAGCTGAACCCGATGTCTTTGCTGACATCCTGCATCTGACATGACTTGGTGTTTTGCCTTGGCCAACATGGTAGGGCAAGCGGTTCAACTTGTACTGAAAGACACCTGAATGCAGCCTAAGGAAGCCTGGGGCCTGAGCAGGACAGAGCTTGCGTGGCTGCTGGAGCAAAGGCACTCACTTTTGAAATGGCCCCAGAGTTCATCTGAGAGCAACTGAGCCAACACAGGGCCATGGCCATTGCCGCTCCACTTACATGTGCTGCTTCCACCTTGGCTGCACAGAGCCTGGGAATGACACCTTCCTCTCTTTCCCCTAGGTGTTTTATTACCTCAAGGAGCCCTACAAGCTGCCTGCTGGGCGATTTAAAGAGCGAGTTACCTGGGATGGGAATATTGAGCGTCATGACGTTTCCATCGTTCTCTGGAATCTGCAGCCCACTGACAACGGGACATTCACTTGCCAGGTGAAGAACCCACCCGATGTTGGTGGCACAATTGGTGAAGTGCGGCTCAGAGTTGTGCAGAAAGGTGAGCAGCCAAGACACGTCCCTCTCCCCCCACCCCCGAGGTGATGTGAATTTAGCCAGTGCGAAGCATTGGCAGGTCTTCCTCCACGTTTGGGCAAATGTATGGAAGAAAAACGATTATAAAGAGAAAGCACGAGGGTAGTTAAAAGATACAAATTAAAAAGGAGCCTTAGGAAAGGTTATATTCACAGGTACAGGTTCCCAACCCCATACCAAGAGCCTTCCATGTGTCTCACTTGTTCATTTATGTGTTTTTCTCCTGCAGTGCATTTCTCAGAAATCCATTTCCTGGCAGTGGCTATCGGGTCTGCTTGTGTTCTGATGATCATTGTGGTCATAGTTGTAATTATTTGTCGACACCATCGGAAGAAAGCGCAAGAGAAGAGGATTGAAGTGACAGACACTGAACTGTAAGGACAGAGGAGAGAGAGAAAGGCTTCCGGGAAAGCTTGCCAAATATATCCTCGTAGCGATTCTGAATCATTGTCTTGGACCCTACACTAAGCTTCTACCATGCAAAACTGCCAGCACAATTAGCAATAATTGGCTGCTTGCTTGCAGTCAGAACAGGGCCCCAGGATGAGCGAGCGCTGGAGTCCTCATTTGGCTCTTGCACTTCATGGTGGCTCTTCGCTCAGAGAAGGACCCAGGTGCTGTGGTAGTGTTGGGGGATGATCGCTCTGTTCTTTCCTCCGTGAACCTGCCCCTGTGGTCACCATGCCTGTAGGATGCTGATCTTATCATATAACTTCTCGTTGTATGTTATATGTAACTTGGAATGTGACTATTATTCAGGATCTCTGATTTGGACTTTTTTCTTCCCCCCGTCTCTTTCTTTATAACAGTAGAGAAAAGGAGAAGCTGAAGAATACAGAAGAAAAGGAAGCTTGTCCATTAGAAGGCTAGAGGTCTTTGGAATATATAATCCAGGTATCTATTCAAACATTCTCTAATGAATGTCTCAGTGTCACTGCAGACTTTCTAAGACAGTTTTACTTGGGTATTTCACTTCCGTTCACAGTCAACAGGCTGTGGTAGCCTTAAGCAGAAACAACTGGGACCACAGTCACACTGTGCGCTCAAGGAGCCTTCAGAGAGACTGAGAACTAAACAGGCAGTGGAGACAGCTCCCTCTTATCTGTAGAAGAGACTTCTCCACCCTAGTGTTGAGGATTGTTTGTAGGAAAGCCATTGTTGCTGCTTTCCATGACAGGCCTGCTTTGTGTATAAAGAGGAATTAATGAATTCATTTCCTTTCACCAGTTTTGAATCTGCTTTTTGATTCATTTAATCTTTATTGTTTTAAAATTGCTACAGGAAAACTGGAGCTGTTTCCAGATTTGCTGGCGAATTACAGATGTCTCACGCTGTGAGTGGTTTCCCAGCTCAACCTGAAATTCTCCAAGAGGCTGCCATTAACATCAGTTGCAAATTTCCTTCATTGAAACAAACCAGGAGGAACTTGCCTCCTGAACAAGGAACTTTCCTTCATCTTCATAGCTGCAGAATGCAAAGAAGGCTGCTCTGAAGATGACAAAAATGCCAACAAAAGATTTGAACAAAACGCCAAGATTGCTGACAACAGAGATTTTCAAAGTGTCTGGGCAGGTGCACTCTTGCACCTTAAAAATTGCTAGGTGCGTTCGTGTTGCCCTGTTTTTCCCTCTCTGAAAATCCTTTTTGATGACATTAAAAGGAAGATTGACTATGGAGGGATCACAGGAGCAGCTGGCTGCTGCAACATACTTTAAATCTCTTTGCTGCTTTAAATTGGAAGTGTTACAGTATGGGGAATGTGTGCTGTTTCTTACTGGGGATGACGTTTTCCAGTGGGTGTGTGTTTCATATTGATCTCTTGCAGCTTCAGTAGGCTTGGTAATGGTGGTAGCGAGGACACTGCCTTCTGCTGCCCTTTGGCAGCTCCTTTTCCCACTCCATCTCTGCCGGTACATCCCAATGGTGACCTCCTTTCCACTCGGCTCTCCAACTGAGGGGAGATAGGGAATTTTTCACTCTGAGGCTGGTGAGGCACTGGAACAGGTTGCCCAGAGAAGCTGTGGCTGCCCCATCCCTGGAGGGGTTCAAGGCCAGGTTGGAGGGGGCTTGGAGCAACCTGGTCTGGTGGGAGGTGTCCCTGCCCAGGGCAGGGCGTGGCACGAGATGGTCTTTAACCTCCCTTTCAACCCGAACTATTCTATGATTCTGTTGTATCATTCTATGACAGTATCAGCCGGTTTGTTCAAAGAATATCTTTATGACTTTATATCTCTGCCTGTAATGTGCTGGCCACATTGTCTGTTTGTATATTTTCATTTTCCAACGTGAGTGCCATAAATAAACACACCTGGTGGAGAGGGGTGCGGGTGTCACTGAGGTATCATCCTGCTGTGCCCTCTTTTCCTTTCTGGGCTTTTCTGCGCGGAAAAATTGCCAGAATCGGGTAACCCAGGATCGGACGGCCTGGGCTCTTTCGGTACCCGCTCCTCCCCGAGAGGGCAGGGCCCGGTGGCCGGGCCGGACCTCTCCGCTGCCGGGCGACGCGTCGCCATGGCGACTGGGGGCGGCCATTTTGGGGCGGCTCCCGCCCTCACCTGCGCAGCCCGCAGGTGAGCCGCCATGTTGCGGCCCTGAGCGCAGCCGGGATGGGGTGCGGCGAGGCGGCGGCCGGCGGCGGCTTCTTCCTCCTTCTGCGGGTGATCCTGCTTCTGCTCGGTAACGGGGGGCCCTCCGCGTGCAGGTTCCTCAGTCTCCGGGGGCGGCCCCGGCGAGCAGGGCCCGGCTGGGTTCCCCGCACGGCTTGCCCGGGAGGCGGCTCCCGGGGCGGCGGAGGGTGGTCCGCGGGGAGGTGGTGGGTTCGG
>JAHREE010000438.1:3365213-3383343 GCA_033628505.1 Tringa tobata
GACTGGAAAGCCCTAGTGATGTTTCTCAGCCTAGAACAGACCCGTGGGGCCCCCAGCAGCTAATTCTGGGCCTTCAGTCCCTGTCTGAACCTGTCTCAGCGTATTTCTGAGCTTCCTCTGCTGAGAAAAAAAATGCATTTGGAAAGAAACAGGAATTAGCAAACATGCCTAGCCATGTATAAAGAGGTGGAAGCTTTCTTAGAGGAGGCCTTCCCTGCTCCTTGTTTGTGCTCCTGCCACTCCAGGGTGTGTGCAAGGAGCTGGCACATCCCCTCTCACCTCCCTGCTGCCCTTTGAGCCTGGTGTTATTGTCACCATGCGTTCTGCAAGGAGTGCTGGGGATGTCGGTGCTGCCCCAGCAAACCTGGGATCCCGGGAGTGCAGATATGTGGCTGTGGCTCTCTGCTCCGCAGCGCTGAAGGGACCCCTGGATCTCTGAGAGCGATAGGAATAGTGGCAGATGTTTACCTTATGCATTTACTCCAACTCCTTTCATAGCTATTTCTTGGAGAGAAATATCCGGCAGCTTTTCCCCTTCCAAGCCTTACTGAAGGTGGTCTAGAGATCCTCTGACTTGTACAATGGAGGAAAAATGAGAGGAGCTAGGAAGATTTCAGAGATGACTCGTCTCTCGTTGGCTTTCTCTTTCAGCAGCACAAATGTACGCATTGGAAAACAAGAGCTGGGAATGGCAGCCTCAAATTCAACTGTGATGTGCAGGTTCTCCAAGCAGGAGGGCTTCTCCCCGTAACTTTTTGCCCTTAAATATCTTTATCAGTTTTGAATGAGCAAAGCTTTGAACAATGGAGCAGAGACACAGCAAGAGGGTACTGGCTTTTGCTCTCCTGTGACCCATGTGTGAACGCTGGCTGGTGTGTTCCTGATGACAACAGCCAGCCCTTCCTAGGGCTGCAGGGTCTGTCTACAATGTGTAGAAAGGAGACGTTGCCTTTCTTTTGAGAGGTGGTGTAGCAGGTCAAACTGAACACAGTGACCAATCTGGCACTGCCTGAGCAGACCCTGAAGGGTTCCTGCAGAAGGTCTCACCATGTGCAGCACCCTGGAGCAAGGGGGTTATTGCTAGAGTAAGGGGTCTGTGGTTTTTAGGACCAAACTTCTCTGAGGATGTAGTAGAAAAAACATCCCATTTCTTTCTGGGTAGAGTTAACATCTATGAACGTCTCGGTTCAGATGCTATAGACTCGACCCCCAAACCACCGGAAAGATTCGGTACTTGGGGGAAAATGCAGAGGTGCTGAGCCCTCCCCCCTGCCCTCTCTTCCTTTCCAGGGCTCAGAGCAGTCTCAAACCAGAGACACCACTGAGGTCTGTGCTTCACTGACTGCCAGGCTCCTGGTTGGGACAGTGGCTAAAATCCAGGCAGCAAAGACTGTGTCCCTCTACGAAAGACCGAAGGAAGTCTTCTTCTGACCTTGGGGTTCAGTTCGGTTGCAAGCTGTTGATGTCCTGCCCTGGGAAAAACTGGTTCACCCATCACCTCTGCTCTTCTTTCTAGAGTAAGATGAAGGTGTTGCTAAGCCTGACTCTGGTGCTGACATGGCTGGGTAAGCTGTAAGTCATTCTGGTGGTTTTAGTGCCCTTACCTGCTTTACCTCCTGCCTTTTGCCAAAAGACCCTTCGTTTCTCCCTTCCTGTGGTGAGAACTCCCTGGGGTCTCGCAGGCGCACGGGGCTGGCAGCAGTAAGTGGGCTCCTGGGTACCAGTGACTTCTCTGGGTGCTGCATTTTCCCTTCCCGGAGACCTCATGCATCTGTAGGCTTCAAATTGCAACGGCATCCCTGGATGGAATCCTGTACTTACTCTGCCAGACTCCAAGGCTTTGAAAGAACTAGAACTGCTTTGTCAAGTCTAAATACAGGGAAGGGTTTCCAAGGTATTGATTTTGACTCTGCTTGAGGCAACTCGCTCCCTTGGTCTTCTCCGCTGGCAAATATTTGTCATTTTCAGCTCCACAGCTGGTCAAGACCCAAAGAAACCTGTTTGGGAAGCTGTAGCACTTTGCATTTATTATTTACAGGGCATCAGACAAGTACTTGGTGCTTGGCCAGGGCCCAGCCCTTGGTGGCTTGTGGACGGAGTGAGCAGAGTGGCTAAGCCACCAGGAAAAGTCGACCTGTCTGAGCAGCTCCCCGCTGAATTGGCTCACCCAGTTCTTGACAAACAAGTGCCAGAGCCTCAGCCGCTCTTCTCGTTGCCCGTGCGGACTGTGGGGTGCGCAGGGTTTCTCTTGACGAGCTCCAGGGACGTTATCTGCCCCCCTTGTTTCCCCTTCCTGCCATACGCTTTGCAGCCTGCCGTGTCGGCAGCTGCTTTGTGCTGGTTGTGTCAGCTCTGTGCTCTTTGATGTTCCTCTGCTTTGTTTTGTTTTGTTTTTTTGTCCACCGTCCGGCTTCTCTAGAAACCTTAAGCACTAGTTATGTGGCCAGACAAGCCCAAGGCCAGGTCAGGAGCCCTGTGAGCAAGGGGTAAGGAAGCCAAATGAGCAGGTTGTGGAAGAGGAACTGAAATTCATGTGAAGTGGTTGAATTGCCCCTGGCCTGGCGCAGATGAGAGCGGCGCTGGTTCTCCCAGTCGGTGACTCATGGGACCAACCCCGCTGGAGCTGCAGCCCTCGGCTCGCAGACGCGGAGGGCTGGGGTTGTGCTTCCCCACTTCCCTTCTGCGTTGGCTGGTTCAGTGAGTGCCGCAGCCCTTGGTCTGGTGGCCGGGAGGATGTGCTGCCCCGCATCCCAGGCACGCCAAAAGCAGGGGCTAGGGAGAGGCTTTTCCCGCAGAGAGAGCAGGACTTCCCCATTGTGCTCTGGACTGGTCAGTGGCATTAGCCCCAGGCTTCTCTGGAGAGGAGATATCAATGGGGACAGGCAGCCTGCATCTGGCCATCCTCCCTGGACTCATCCTGCTGTCCTTGTCCCTGGCAGAGCGAGGCAGTGGGTCGGCTGGCTGGGTGCTTATGGAGCCTCAGCTGCGAGCCAGCGCTGGGGACTCTGTCCTGCTGCAGTGCCTCTTCCTAGACCCGGTGGCCAAGGGCTGGACCATGGACAAGGTGGACTGGCTGCGCATGGCGGGACCCGGCGTGCAGAAGGTGGGTCAGAACCAGGGGGTGGGCAGTAGAGCAGGGCAGGGGAGGGTGAGCCAGGCAGCCTTGCTGCTCTCGGGAGGCTGCGGGGAAGCCCATGTGTCTGGCCCAGGCCACAAGAGGCGGGAGGTTCCCCTGTGCGGTGGTGGGGCATCTCCATCGCTCCCCATGGCCCTGCACCGCAGGGGAAGCACAGCGCTGGCTGCTGCCTCCTGGGGCTTTCCGAGACTGTGGGCGTGAGCTGGGCTCTCGTGTGCAGAGGAGGGAGATAGCATGGATCTGAGGGCTCTTGAGCAGTGCTCTTCCACTGGGCTCCGTTCACCTGATGCTGTCTCTGCCCTGGCAGGAGGAGATGGTGTTTTATTACTACAGCAACCGTAGCGTCCCTGTGGGCCGTTTCCGGAACCGAGTACAGTGGCAAGGGGACATCTCCCACTGGGATGGCTCTATCCAGCTGCAGAACGTACAGGTGAACGACAGCGGCATGTACGTGTGCGAGATCCGGCTGTTGGAGAACAGCAGCATCTTCAAGAACTATACGGTGCTGCACATCAACCCCATGGGACAGAGAGGTATGTGCCCTGGGACTGCTCCCATCTCCATTCAGCCCCATGCAGAAGGGCTGCAGAGGCTCCGGGGGGCTCTTGGACCTGCCACCACGGTGCTTCTGCAGTATGGCCAGGGTCCCTGTATGTACCATCCCCTGCCTTTGTGTCTCCCCAGCAGGACGAGGAGCAGCACACACCCAGGATGCTGCTGCCCCGGGAGACACTTGGTTTTGGCCTGTGATTGTGGGGTGTTGCTGCGTGGCCGTTGTGCTGGCTTTCCTGGCTGGACTCTGCCTGAGGAAGAGGTACCAGTGCTAGCTGTGGGTTCGTGGGGCTGAGCAAAGCACCTCCTTACATCCTTCCTGAACTGTTCTCCCTGGCCAAGCATTAGCCTGACCTGCACCGAGCAGGGCTGGAGCTGTGTGAACCAGAGGGTTCCTCACCCCGGGGTAACGCCGCTGCCCGCACTGGGGTGCAGGCTTCTGTTGCCCTCTAGTGTCACACTGCCCTGCCTGGTCCCCTCTCTGCCCCCAAAACCTCCTGGGCTCCCGGAGTGCCAGCAGCAGGGCTGGCCTGGCTGAGGCACGTGAAAAGGGGATCCCAGTGATGCTTCTTGCTGGAGATGACACTGTTGTTGCCTTCCTTCAAGGTCTGCAGCCAACACGGCCCTGGAGAGGATTGGAAATGGTAGCAGCAAGAACAAAGCAGAGGTGAGAGCTGAGGCTGAGCTGTGTGGAGGGGAGGGTGTCCCTGCCCTGCCCTGGGACACCGGGGAGAGGAAGGACAGGGGGAGAACGGGAGGGAGGGGTGTGTAGGGCTGCAGGGCAGATGCCAAGCGTGCCCGCCTGTGTGCACACCGAGCCGTGCCCTCGCTTCGCCACCCGCCCCCAGCGAGGGATGTGGCACACACGGGAGAGCTGTGGGCTCCTTGCCGTGCTGCCGGCTGCGTGCGTGGGTGGTGGTTGGGAAGAGCCCGAGGTCCTGCCGTGTCGTTTGGTTTGCAGTTAAGAGGAGGCGCTGGTGGAGCAAATGCTCCTGCAGCTGCCGGATCCCCAGGAGCAGAGAGGATTATCGGAGGGAGATAGGGTCCTGGGTCAGGCTCGTCCTCACACAGGATGGTTGCTGTCTATCACTAGCTAAGGCTATACGTCCTGGGAACACAGAGATCACTGACATGAGGTGTAGGGTGTAGGACTGGTGATGCTGAGGGAGGGGATCGCACACTGGCCAAGCATGAGGTGCTGTTTGCTGGCCAGCTACGGCCGTGGCTCTTGGTGCTAGTCCTGTGACTGGGGTAAGAAGGCCCTCGTGTATTTGGGGGCTGCTCAGTTCCAAGTATCCCGATCTCGCTCTCATAGGAAGCACTCTACTCCTCAATCCCTGGAGCTGAGCTACCCAAGGCTGAGCAGGATGCAGGGAAGAAGAAGAGAGCCGAGGAGACCTATGTGACCATGGTGAGGAGGCGAGCAGCCACCCCGAGCTGTGGCAGGGGCGGGCAGGGTGGGCAGCTGTAGGGTTGCTGTGACCCCCTACATCACCAGCCCCCCTGGGATGATGGCATCCAGGGCCTGACCCCTCACTCCCCACACTGATGGCATGCATCCCTTGCCCCTGCCCTCTCCAACTCCGATACCTGCTTCCTCTTTGCAGCGCTCCTCGCCCTTCCAGGAGAACGGCGTCTACGTGGAGCTGGCCAAGAGGGTGATCCCAGCAGAATGGATGGGAGAGGGGAGACAGAGCCAGGAACCCCACAGCCAACTAGACATGGCACTTCCCTGGGCTCCAGAGGGGAGGAAATTGGCGATGTGAGCCCCTGAGCCAGTAGGTGTGTGCAAGACAGCTTTGTTCTTTGGGGCAGGCCGGCGTTCTGCTGCCGTCAGCCTGTCCTTTAAGAAGCGGTGTCACTTTGCTGTGTGCTCCATGCCAGAGCCACTGCTGGGGCATGTCCCACCCCACTGTCTGCCGGGACAAAGACGTGTCTCCCTGGTTCTTGTTCCCTGGTCTCTGCAGGAGGACACAGCCACCATGCTCTAGCTTTCATCCTGGCCCATGCAGCTCTAGGTCTCAAGAGAAGGCTCTCCAAGGAGAGCCTGGCAGGGGGACCAAGGGGGAGATGTGGTGGGAGCTGTGCAGATGTGCCAATAGTATTTTCTGAGATAATAAAACTCAGGGAGTCTAGCCTGTTCCTGGCTTCCTTTTGCCTCCTGCTTAAGCATGTGATGTCCAAGTGTGCCAAAAACTGCTTGGCCCAGGGCCTGGGAACCCTTGCACCCACGTGCAGCCTCGCACGTGGCACCCACGCCTGCCCCGCTGGCTCCGGGGAGCAGTGGAGCCAAAAGGGCCACGAAGGGGGGTCCCTTTGCAGCAGGAAGGGACCTGCCTGGGCTGCACCGAGACCCCCTGTGGCCCTGGCTCTGCAGGGGATGACAGGGAATGGGGTCCCCCACGTGCGTGTGCTCACACGTGTCTCCCCTGCACCAGCCGCATCCCACGGGTGGGCATCTCTGCGTGTACCCTATATCTGGGACAGGCTGCCGTGGCCGGCAGGGGAGTCCAGCAACCCCCTCCTGGGCCTCCGGGGCAGTGTTTCGGGGTGTTCTGGCTCTTTTCCGGCACTATATATAGATGTTTGACACCTGCAGGTGCAGCGGGGAGCCTGGGGACCACCTCCCACCCGCCTGGGCTGGATGGGAGACTGCAGCACAGCCGGCTCCTGCTGCACTCCTTGGTTTCACGTTGACACCCTACTCTCTTTTCCTGGATGAAGCCAAGTAACGGGATTGCTGGGGGAAACAGCACCCGGAGCCGTTTTTAGGGTGTCGGGGGGGGAGGGAGAGGGGTTACACCCCACCTCTGCTGCCTTTGTGGGGTCGTGGGACCTGTTCCAGCAGAGCAGCGTGGGCTCTGCCTGCCTGGCGTGGGTGGGAAACTGTGCTGCGTGTGCAGTGAGCCAGTTTTCCGAGTGGGTTTCCTGCATTCACTCTGTTTCTTCTCTGATGCCTGCTCTCCTGGCTGCCCCGTTTCCCCTCCTGAAGCTGGTCAGGTAGCTGAGCACCTCCGCATCCCTCCTGCCTCCCCTTTGCCCCATCCCTTCCTCCCTAGGGCACAGGAACTGAGCTGTGCTCTGGCTCCAGGGCACCCCTTGCCTTTCTCCCGACTGATGCTGTGGCAGCAACCCCCTCCATCCTGCATCCTGGGGCTCGAGAACTATGGGGCTGAGCAGCTGCTGTCACTGGCGCTCTGGTGTCTGAGGGACATGTTGTCTCCTTCCTGAACCCATCTCTGCATCCTGAATCCGGGCTTGGTGTCCATGGCCCAAAGGCTTCCTTGGCCGATGGTGCAAAGGGGACCGAAGACCTTCTCTAGCCCTGTTGCTGCTGCGCAGAGCGTCCCCATCCCAAGGGCTGGATGAGGAGAGGGTGTTGCCTTGGGATAGTGTGCTGCTGGGGAAGGGGGAAGGTGCCAGCAGAGTCCAGGACTCCTGGGACACGAGGGGGCTGCCCTCACATCAGTGTGGGAGTGGGTAGGCGCTCCGGGAATGCTTCTACCCACTGCAGGCTGCCTGCCTCTGGCCGTGCCTCCACCGGGGCACGCTGTGCAGGCTGCCTCCTGGGGACCTCCTCTGCTCGTCCCAGGCCACATCAGCCCCTCTGCTCTCTGCCTGGCTTCAGGAGGGCATTTCGGATGTTCCTGGGGCCCAGCTGGGCTCTGGAGAATGGGAACTGCTGCTGTGAATGGGGCAAGCAGGGCTGGCTGCCAGCCTCCAGCAGGGCAGAGGTGACACATCTGCATGGCCCCACTGAAACCAGGGGGCTGCAGGGCCCCAAGGGGAGCCCTCAGTGTTGAGTCCCTTGGATCCTGGCCTCCCATGGGGAAGAGGAGCCCTGGGTGCTGCTTGCTCTGAGGGAAAGTTTGCCCGACCAGAGGGACACCTAGCAGAAGCCTGCTCCTCGACTGCCCTGAGCTCCACACGCTGCAGGAGACTGTGGGTGACAGCAGCCCACGACCAGACCTCGGAGCCGGAGCGCCGGGAGCCTTCGCCTCCAGTTCAGGGGAAAATTTTTCTGCCCTCCCACTTCTTCTGCAGAAATCCACCAACCATAGCATTTACAGTTTTTTTTCGTTCCAGCCCGGCTCCAACCAGCCATATTGGGCTGTGGAAATAAGGCAGCTCTAATGTTATATGTCACCTGCAAATAACCCGGGCGTTCGAAAAAAGCAAACCACCACCACCAAAATCCACACCAACACCAGGTCCTCTCCACACACAAAAAGTCCTTCAAAATGAGCCCGGAAGCTTGGCTCCCGCAGCCCACCTTGTTCCTCACTGGCCTCAGCTTGCTCCTCTCGCTGGGTAAGTGCTGACTCCGACCCCCTTGCATGCACACGCCTGCCAGGGGAGAGCACCCAGGCTGGGGAGAAACACCCTCTCTGGCCAGGAGCCCCCTCCCCACGTCCCATCCCCGAGAAGCCCCTCCTGTCCCCGGGGATGCAGTGAGCCAGCCGGAGATGCTGTGCCGCAGGGTTGGGGACGGAGGTGGTCCGAGATGCACCTTTCCCAAACCCGCCAGCCAGGGTGACCTGTTTTTAGGCAGGATGGGGGGGTGGGGTATTTTGCAACTGCATCTTCTCTTTAAAAAAAAAAAAAAAGAAAGAAAAAAAGCCATGCATCCCGCTTGCTGGAGGTTCCCGCTAGGAGCGAGGCTGTTTGCATGCCAGGCGGGGCTGTGGGCTGCGGTGGGGGCTTTGCCTTGCTGGGGAGGCGGTGGCTGGTGGGCTGCGGGTGGCTTGTGACCATCCTCTGGTGTGTGGCTGGCTGCTGGGGCAGCTGGCTCTGGGCTGGCGGCGCTGCTTGTGGGGGGGGGGAACCCCGGTCTCTGCATTTCTGCCCTGCCTCGCCGCCAGCAGCGTGTGTCAGCAGGTTTGGGTCTGTATCGATTGGAAACGGGAGCGCATCACCTCTTTGAAGGGCTGTTCGCACTGTCCTGGAGCTCCTGGTGGGCTGCCTTTGCTTTGGGAGAGAGAGCCTGGGAAATGGAGGAGAGAAAAAACCCCAGGGAGGTCTGCTCCAGAGGCTGCATGTCGTTTTGCCTCCCGGGCGCAGGGAGTAGGGTGAGAGAGCGTTTGGGAGTGTGCGCAGCGCCCAAGGACACAGTTTGGACAAGGGGTCCCAGGGATTTTAGCCGTTTCTTTCCCCATCTCTGTTGTCCCCCAGTGCTGGGTGCCTGGGACGGTGGCAGAGTTTGGACCAGCACGCATAGATGCTCCGGTGGCACGTCTGTGGCATCCTGGCTGCCTGCGAGGACCCTCCGCCTGTGGCACGGTCCTGGCCAGGGCTGCCCCATCGCTGCAGAGCCTGGGAGGACTCCGGGTGGCCTCTCAGCCCTCTGCAGAGCCCTGGGCTGCCCCAAGTATGTGGCACAAGCCACGCCACCCTACCGCAGGCACACAGGGCACAGTGTGGTGAGGCTGGATGAAGAGTGGTCCCCACGCTGCCATACCCAGAGGGCACCCCTCTGCCCCTGGAGAGATGGCTTCAGGGTGCTGCCAGTTTGCACCTTGCAGCAACACCTGCAATTTGGAAAAGCCTCTTTTCCCTGGCTGTAGAGCCTGGCCCCTTTCCTGCCCTGCTTGCAGACGGAGCGGATTAGCCAGCGGAGCAGCCATGCACCCAGCTTGGCCACAGGGCTGGAGTCAGGAGCACCTCGGGAAGAGGATTTGAGAGCAAAGAGCAGCAGCCAGAGGGGAGAGGTGAGGTGACTGGAAAAGCACCGGCTGCCAGTGTCCCTGTCGCTGCTCTGTGGGGCCACAGCCCCCCTTTATAGCTTCATCTCAGCACCCCTCCCAGGGCTTTCCATCCCTGTGCTTCTCGGGGCTTAGCCTTGGAGTTTGCAGCTCAATGGCTGCGCAGGAGCCTGTCTCGGCGTGTGCACCCTCCCCTTTGCAGGCTGGGGAGAAGGTGCTGGATGCAGAGCTGGGTTTCGGGGGCTGCTGTGGCAGCAGGGACTAGGGGAGCTGCAGGAAAGGAGCGGAAGAGGGAGCAGGGCACAGACACCCCATCACTGTCCATGCCTCAGGTGAACCTGCACCAGGGAATGTCCCCATTTCTCTGCCACAGCAAGGCCAAGGTGCAGGGACTGGCCTTGTCCCACCAGGGGTGACAGATATTGACCCAGTCATTCCCAGCTGGAGAATCCTTGTGCGAACACCACTGGGCAGGGTGGGGGGAGCATCTGCATTCCCCCTGCAGCCCCCAGGGGCTGGCCCTTGGCAGATCCCAGCCCTCGCCGCCGTAGCGCGTCCTGCTGGGAAGGAAATCTGATGAGCGCAGCCATAAATTTCTCCGCGGCTGTGGCGCTGAGCCCTGCATGCTGATGCTGCAGTCAGCCCTTTGCACAGCGGCATCGATTCCGCAGCAGGAAAGCCTCGTTTAAGTGGCAAAGGAGCAGGGCTTGCCTGGAGTCAGCAGAACCGAGCACCGGGCACAAGCAGGCGAGGCATGGCACAGAGGGGTCATCAGCCCTCGCAGAGCAGGGCCAAGGGACGGTGCCAGGGCTGGGGCTGTTCCCTCCTTGTCCCCCTGGCACTTCTGCCCAGGGAAACTCTGGTCCTGGCTGGCCACAGCGTTGGATGTGGCTGAAGGGCAGTCCCAGGCCCCAGGGTGAGCTCTGTGGGGCCGGCTGGCAAGCAGGGTGGGATGGGGAGAGCGACTCAGCCCTTTCTAACCCATCTGTGTCTCTGCTCTCTGTGTTTGTCACAGCACCCACGGGGTTGGGCATGGAGGTCATGGCTCCCGCCACCATCAACGCCTTGAATGGCTCCTCCGTGAAGCTCTCCTGCACCTTCAACTCCTGCTACAAGGTGGAGAACAAGCAGTTCTCCCTCAACTGGACCTACCAGGAGTGTGGGAACTGCTCTGAGGAGCTGGTGAGTCTCATCGGGGCTGGGGATCTGCTGAGAAGGGTGCCTGGGACCAGCTTGAAGTAGTCGTGTGCGTTCCTTGGGGTCCTGGGCCTTCGCCTTATGTGTGCTCCTGCTATCTGGCCTTCTTTCACCATGGGGAAAATTAGCAACCAACTGCGGAAAGAAGCAAGGCAGAGTGGGGAGAGGTGCCACGAGGTGGTGGGCAGAGCTGAGGGGGGACCTTGCTGCTTGGGGAGCTGAGTGAGCACTGCTGGGCTGTACGTGCAGGAAGGGGGGTGCCTGGGAAGCACGGGGGGTGCCAAACGCTGTCTCACCTCCTCTCCCACGCGGGTTGCCCAGTTCCTGCAGTTCCGGACAAAGATCATGAACAAGCAGCTGGACCGCTTTGGGAACCGGGTGGAGTTCACCGGGAACCCCACCAAGTACGACGTGTCCTTCACCCTCAAAAACGTGCAGCTGGAGGATGAGGGCACCTACAACTGCTATGTCCTGAACCCCCCCGACCGGCATCGGGGCCATGCCAGCATCAGCCTGAAGGTGCTCACAAAAGGTAAGCAGTAGAGGGGTCCCCTCTGCTGTCAGGCACCCATGGGTGCTACGCTGGCTCTCTGCCCTGCCTTCTATGAGTCTATTCTATGATTCACCCTGCGTTCCATGTGCAGGGTTTGCTCCCCAGTGGTGGGACTGAGCCCTGCCTGTTCCCTGTTGCTCCCGCTGGCTGCTCTGAGCCTGCGCCCTGTCTCCCCAGAGCCCCCGAAGCACGACTCGACGGTGGCCGTCATCGTGGGTGCCTCTGTAGGCGGCTTCTTGGCTGTGGTGATCCTGGTGCTGATGGTGGTGAAATGCGTGCGCCGGAAAAAGCAGCAGAGGCTGAACACGGATGACCAGAAGACGGAGGAGGAAGGGAAGACAGATGGCGAAGGCAACCCAGATGAGGGCACCAAGTAATGCCCTCCCCGCCCGCCCCTCCCTCTGCACCCTTGTACAGTGTGACCCCCCCTTGATGTGCTTCCCAGAGCAAGGATTTCTGTCTCCCCAGAGCATCCCTCCTTCCATCTAGATTCCCCACCCAAGCCTGGAGCAGGGCGCGGAGAGAAGGTCCCCAGAGCCTGGCCGCAGCGGGCAGGGCTGAAGCGCATCGAGGATGCCCCCGAGGCTGAGCTGGGGCCGGCTTGTCCCCTGCTCCGAGTGCCCGAGCACCACGTGGGGAGGTGTTGGGGACAGGGTGGCGTGGGAGAGGGGGGAAGAGCGCGGTCCCCAGGCAGGGGGTGCCAGGAGGGGCAGAGGGGGCCGGGTAGCCCCATGCCCAGCCTGCGCCCTGTCCCTCTAGAAAAAGAGAGCAGGGGCCAGCAGTTGTCTGCCCTCGGAGCCACATCTCGCCCCTGAGGCACTCCTGCTGTGCCTGGGGCACGGGCACTGGTGTCCCCGTCCCCAAGGGATCCCCGATAGCTGCCTGTCTCCTCCTTGCAAGTCCTGTGTGCCGGCGCTGAGGGTGCTGCGACAAGAAGCTCGTGCTCCTCGGGGACTCTCCCAGCCTGCTCGGAAGCAGAGGGCTGGGTAACGACCATTAGCCCACACGCTGTCTCTGAGCTCTGCTGGTTTTTGGAGCCGCTAATGGCTCCTGGTGTGTAACGGATGTACCCTTCTGCCTCTCAGGCTATTTTTGAGCCTGAGCGTCTCAGCCAAAGGTGCTGGGCTGACTTTTTTTGCGCTCGTTTCCTTCTTGGGGAGGGTAATTCTAATGGAAAATGTTCTGCTGATGTGCCAAACCGAGGTGGTGGGGAGTGGTGGGGTACGGCTGCTAGGGATGAAGAGCTGCTGGGAGTTTTTTGGGCGCTTGCTGGGAAGGACTGGGCACAGCCACGGGCCCAGAGGCAGGGCAGCTCTGGAACCTCCCCGAGCAACCCCATGATGCCGAAACTGCCTCCTCCAGCCTCCCTGCAGGGCCCTGCACAATCCGTAACTGCCACGGCAATGCACTGCCAGCCCAGCTGCGGGCCCTGCAGTGCTGGCTGTCGCCTGCCCCAGCCCCCTCCATGGCCCAGCGCCTGCCCTGCCTGCGGCAGCTCCCCCCGTGCACCCCAGGAGCTGCCCTGCATCCTCCACAGCTCGTTATGAGCAGTGGCCAGGGCAGCTCCAGGGGTGCGAGGGTAGGCGTGAGAAAGCGGTGATGCTGGCTGGTCCCAACCCGCTGTGGTGCAGGGGGATGCAGCGAGCCCCAGGGCTAGCACCCCAGGGTTCCTGCCTGCCCTGGGCTCGCCACCCTGCCTTGGGCAAGCCCCTTGCCTCCTGCACCAGACCTGGGCTGGCTGGAGCTCGCGGGGAGCTCGCCCTGGGGCCTCTTGCAGGTCAGACAGGCATAATGACCCAGGGAAGCATCCCCTGCCAAACCATGCCCAGGCTTTTCTTCTCCTGGGGCAGGAGAGGGGCAGTGCACAGAGTCCCGGGGCACGCTGCCCGGTGATGATGGAGGTCCCCGAGGTCCTCTGTCGCCCACGGGGAACACTGCCAGGGGAGAAGGGAGACCTTCGCCATGCCACCCGCTGCCCTGTGCTGCCATGTCCCTCCGTGAGTGCCATCCTGACAGCACCATCAGTCCCCGGGGATGAAGGGACGGCTGTGCGCTCTCTGCTCTGCCCCCATCGCTTTCTGCCCCAGCCCCTCCTGCCCTCTCCACTCCGCTTGTCCGCAAGCAGGAATGCGCCGTGTCTTGCCCGCTGTGCCTTTCCCCCTCTCCCATGGGCTCTCCTGCCCAGGGAGGGCTGGGCTGAGGCTGCCTGCCCCCCGCACACCCCCTCGCCAGATGGCTTTCCCCGTACCGTGCCAGTGGGGAGCCGGCTGCGAGGCTGGTTCCCCGGGGCTGCCTGCTGCCCAAGGCTGGGCTGTGAGCGGCTCCACGCGGGACTGAGCTGGCAACTTTGCGGCCAAAGGGCCTCTGACTGTTGCACATGGACCAGTCTTGCATTTGCCTTTCATTTCTTTCGTGCACTATCCTTGGATTGCAACTTGCCAATGCATTTGTATGTACATAGCTGTACACAACAGAGAGAATCTCTACAAATATATATATACACACACAGGAGGCGCTGTTATCGGTCATGACTATAGTTTTGGGGTTGCGCCTTCTGGTGGGTTTGTTTTGCCAAACACTGCTGAGTGTAGGATGTTTTTATTGCTCTTTGTACGGGTCAAACAAACAAAAGAACAACAAAACACAAACTTTTCACTGGATGCTTTTGTGCTGCTGCCTGCTGGAGGGGGCAGGCCAGGGTCCCTCGGCTCTGCTCTCCCTCTGCGTCTGCCCGGGGGATGAGAGGGCTCCTGTGTGCCCGGAGCTCGGTCCCGCTGTGGCAGCAGGTTTGCTTTGGGTGCCGAGGGACCGCCTGCCCCTCTGCAGCTCAGTCCCGGGGAGGTGCCGCAGAGCCAAGGGTGCTGGGGGTGGGAGGGTGCCCGGGGCTGCCCGAGTCTTCACACACTGAGATTTCGGGGCTGCTGCTTGGTGCACAGCAGGTAAGGCTCAGCAGGCTCCAGCGGAGCCTGGGGCACGCACTGGGTGATCGACACCCGTATCCGGGCTGCCATCCGACTTAGCAATCCAGCAATGTTGTGCCAGAGTGATGTGGCACAACTGGGGCACAGTTAATAGGCACATCCATCACTTTACCCGCCGTGGAGATGGAGGGGAGCTCTGACAGCCGTCCTCAGCCCTGCCTCTCCCAGCTGCCCTTCAGCCGGGGCCACTGAATGCCTGCGCATCCTGAATCCGCACACAAGCAAGGTCTGGCCAGCACACTGCACCCTGAGGCTACCTCTGTCCTGGGCTAACACTGTCTGCTTGCCTTGCCCACCTCCCCCAGGGCTGATGCTGGGGGGTACAGCCCAGCCAGGCTGCAATGGCCCGTGGCAGGGAGCAGCTTTGCCATTGCGGCTCTCTGGAGGAGGGCACGTGGCCATCTGGCCACCCAGCTTCGGAGGGAGTCAGCCCGATGAAGGGGAGAACAAAGCCCAAGGCAAAGAGCATGGGGGACTCACAGGTTGCGAGTTTGGGAATGCCCCCAGGAGAGCCACTGGCAAGAAACTCAGGAGGAAGGCAGGCGCTGTGGGGTGGTGGAGGAGAGCCCCACGGGACACGACAAGGGGATGTTTTCATACCGCAAGGGCCCCAGGCAGTGACTGCGACCCCCCCCCGGTGCCAGGGCTTCACAGATCCCCCAGAACTGGGGACAGTCACTTTTACAGACCGCATAAATCTCTTTGGACCAGGTGGGATTAGAAGTGTTGAAGAGCAAGAGAGCAGCTCAGGAGGTGGCGGGGGGTCTTCCCTGTGCTGGGGAGACCTCTGCTCAGTGCTGAGCAGAGCCACGGGGGACACCGGGGTGCCTCGGTGGGAGCCTGGAGCTGCTGTCCCTGCCGTGCTGCCTAGCCGCACTGCTCCTGGGGCTGGGAAGTAATGAGGGGGGACCTGGAAGAGGGGACGGGCTGGGGCAGTGAACTCCAGGGAGCTGTGGGGTATGAAGGGCGGCACTGGAGAGCCGAGACTGGGGCTAGGGAGGGTCTGATGGAGCTGGCCTCAGGCTGTGCCAGGTCAGGAAGAAACTTTCTCCCGGGACGCAGGACAGTGTCCTCGGTGTTTCTTGCAGATGCCTCTCTGCAGTGGCTGCCTGGGGACACTGCCACTCTTTCCCTGCTTGTATTAAAGGGGCATCGAAAGGGGGCAAGGAGCCTGCCCATCCCAGAGGGCAGCCAGTGCTGGTGGAGGGTGCGAGGAGGCAGCGGGCAGGACGGCTCTGTGCAGGGATGAGGAGGCAGGGAGAGGAAAAAGCGTTGCTCTGAGGGGGAGCTGCAGGCAAAGGAGGGCTGAGAATGACAAAGGCAGCCAAGCACTCACCCGCAGTCGGTGTGCCCAGGACCTCTCGCTCAGCTCCCAGCCTGGGACTGTCCTGCAGAGCCTCTGATCGCTGCCAGCGCCTCCTGCCCACTGCCAGCTCCCGGGCTGCCGGGCCACCTTGTCTTTTAAAGGTCACAGCCAGAAGACCTTGCAGTAAATATAAAGGTGCTGATGGGAAGCTCTGTTCCAGCGTCGCCACCTCCTCCATCGGCAGGAGGGCTCTTCCTGCTCCTGGAGCCTAGTGTCCCCTGGCTGTGGGGGGCTTGGGAGGGGGCCAGGGCTGCCCGTGTGTTGCTGGCGGGAGTGGGGCCAGGGCTGTCCCTGGCAGGATGCTCCAGGGCAGCCGGGGCCAGTGCAGCGCCTGCTGCATTGAGCTGGGAGGCTGCAGCCCAACTGCTCTGCTCAGCCCTACCCTGCGAGGTACCCACGTGGAGGGAAGCAGGAGCCCTCCTCGGAGAGCAGCTTTTTAACCCTCCCAGCTCCATTAGTGCAAGGTGAGAGGGAATGAGGAGTGGCCTGGCAGCCACAGTCACCCCCCCAGCAGGCTGCGAGCCAGCTGGCAGGACCCCGGAACCCTTCTTCCTGTCCCCCCAGGGAGGTGACAGAGTCCGAGCAGAGGGTGCTCACCTTCCCTGAAACCAGACACAGGCAGCCTTGTGCTGGACTCAGCAGAAGAAGTTTCCGCTGAGCTGCAGTCTCCCCGGGTCCCATGCCGGACACCTCAGCATCGTGCCAAAACCCCCGGGGGGCCAGCTGCGGTGAGTGCCCTTCCCTGCCACGGCACACATCGCTCACCGAGGCCGGGCTGCGGGAGAGCAGAGCCTTTCCCCGGCCCGCGGCAGCGGCAGATGTCTCACGAGAGCAGTCGGCCGAGGAGACTGGCCAGAGCTGCCAAGTGTGACAGCTCCATCAGGCTCCTGTGACAGGCAGCGTCCCGCTCCGAGCCCTGGGGCTGCGTGGCCAGGAGGGCATGGCTGACCCCTGGCGTGCAGTGGGAGTGGGCAGCACGGTGCCAGGCTCACTGCCTCTTCGCGGCCGGGCATGTGGAGCTATGCCGCTGCAGAGATGCTCAGCAGGGAGATAGTGGCCCCAGGGGCATGTCATCGAGGAAGAAGCTGGGTACCCGCCTGCCCAGTGCACCCGGTTTGTGCCAGTGCCCAGAGGAGCCCTTTTGTACTTACTGGCTGACCCTCCCAGCTGCGTGGCGCTGCTCTTCCCAGCCTCCAAAAGGATTTAGGGCTCTGATGGGGGGATTCACAATGCCAGTTTGGCCAAACCCTTCCCAACTTCACCCGCCTTCGTGGTAGCAAACTTGGCAGACACCTGAGCATCCCGGGAAGGAGCCCTCCACACGTAATGGCCCTTCCCTGCACCAGGGTACCTCCTTGGAGGTGTGCCTCCCCTCCCGTCCCCCCTGATTAGCAAGGCTCCAGCAGATGCAGGCCTCCTCCTCCTGTCTCAGCACACTGCTTGCCAGGTCGCCAGTGCCTGGGGCTCCACTCACCGAGCCGTATCCGTCCCCTAGCCATATCCATCACCTAGCCGTGTTCATCACCTAGCCGTATCCATCACAGTGGCCCCCCGAGACACCTTTTGCTGCATCAGCAGTACTCTCCACGCTGCTCCCGCAGCACCGGCTGCCAGTGCTGCCCAGCCCACTCTGCCTGTACTTTTCCTGTCTTGGTTGCCAGCTCTGCAGCCCTAGCTCCTCAACCCACAGGCGCTGCTGGCATCCTCTCGGGGTCCCCTGGGATGCCCCTGTGCCCTGCAAAGCCTCCTGCTTGCCCTCTTCCCTCCTGCTTCGTGCTCCTGGAGGGGTGGGAAGGAGAGTGAGCTGCCAAGGGGGCTGGAGTGGGGCTGAGGAGCCTCTGAAAGCACCCTGGAGGTGACAGGCCACGGCACCCCGATGTGCAGGCAGGGCTCTAGGCAGCATCCCTGCGGGCGAGCTGCTTTCACAGCCAGAAAGAAGCACTTCTATTGAGGGAAGCCATGCTGTAGTGCTGTACCCAGCAAGGGAGGTCCAGCCTCTCCTGGCCCCCGGGGGAGCTTTGCTGGGACACGTGCCCTGTGCCAGTAAAGGGCTACAGCCCTGAGAAACGGGCAGTGCCGTTCCTGCGAGCACGGCAGCACCTCCTCCCCCTTCCCGCCAAGCCTCTTCTAGGGATGCGTCACCTCCAGCAAATTGCTGCTCCGCAGAGGGGTCTGGCTGCCTAATGGACCTGGGCACAAAGGTAGAGCTCTATCTTGGCACGCTGAGGCATTGGAGGCCTCCATTAGGAGGGCTCTACCACCCCCTTTTTGGATGTGGTCTGCCGAAGGTTAGGTCTAATGGATGTGACGGTGAGGAAAAGGTTGTGGAGACCTGAGCTTATGCACAGCCCATTATCCCGCAACAAGCTCACGGTGAGAAAAATTTTTCAGAGTGTTCCCTTTGGCGCCGGGCGGATTCCCCCTGGCTCTGCATCCCCCCGTCTGTGGCTGCAGGACTGTCTGGTGTCTGCCTTGGGGGGCTAGAGGGGTACACAGGGATGGAGGGCAGGGAGCTGAGCCCCAGCCTTGGCCTGTTTTGTCCCCTTCCCAGCAGCAGCAGGGGAAGCCACCAGCCTTAGTGCCGCTTTGCCCCTTCCCAAAGCCGTTCCCGGGCCATTCCCGCAGGGACCTTTGCCCTGAGCC
>JAHREE010000438.1:3388315-3410874 GCA_033628505.1 Tringa tobata
AAGTCCCGGCGGCTGCCCCCGGCCCTGCCCGCACCACCGCTCCGTCGGCGGGGCTTTCCTCCGGGAGCGCTGCGCCTGCACCCCGCTTTGCCCGGCTCCGCTCTGCCGCTCGGCGAGCGGGGACCGCTGCTACCTGCCTGCTGCCGTGACTAGCCCAATGCACTGCTTCGGCGCAGCCGCCAGCACGCCCGCCCGACAGGTCATTCTTTTGGGGTTTTATTTATTTTTATTTTTTTTTTAACCCTTCCTTTGGTAAAACGACCGTTTGCATGCGCTTCTCCCCAGCGCGGGGACGAACCCGTACTGCAGGGCCGCCGCTTGGAGCATGATGCCCGGCCCTGGGTCCGGGGGTGCCCGAGGACCCCCGGCTGCAGAGGGAGGGGGAGGACGGAGTTTGCAGCCGCCCCCCTCCCCGCTGCAGCCCCTGGGGCTGCTGCCAAGCCACCTGCATCGGCCCGCCCGCACCGGCCACGCTTCTGCTCGTGCGGGTCATCCTTTGGGCACAGAGAGCCTGAAACCGAGGGCTGCCTTTGCAGCACTTGCGGCTGGGAAAGTCCCCTGAGAGGCGTTTTGGAGGGCGTAGTTCTTAAGTTTGTTTTAAGTGAGCTGGAGGCATGAGAGACATGTAAGTACCTGGCTCCCTGCAGGGTTTGGGTGCTGGTCCCTGGTTGAAGGCTCCTCGGAGCGATGCGGTGCAAGGTGCTTTTGGCACGGGGCTGGCAGTGGGTGGTAGGAGAGACTCGGAGATGCTGGAGAGCACTTGGGGGTCTGGGGTCCAGGGCACGGTGGCGGGAAGCTTGTCCCACAGGTTGCTCAGGTGGGCTGGGAGCCAGGAGGGACAGGTGGGGTGGGGAGAGCTTCTGGGCAGGTCTCTCTGTGTCTGTGCGTTTCGGGGGTACCGTGCGCTGCCGGGAGTGGCAGTGGGCTCCTGCCTGCCCCAGGCAGCCACAGCACAGCTGCTTCCAGCAGGGAGGCCTGGGTGTCCTGTCCCAGAGCACATCGTGCCTGCGCTCAGGCTGGCCTGGGAGCTCCTCTCTTCCAACCTCAGTGGAGAGGAGCCTGGCCAGCCCGCCAGGGACGGCTTGCTGTCTGTGCCAGGAGATCACATTGAGTTTTATGAGCAATGAAAGTTTTTATGGGGAAGCTTTCTCACAGATGGTGGAGGCGTCCTGTGGCTTTACAGGTGAATCTCGCGTGTCCTTTCCATTAGGGCAGTGGTTCCCAGGTTGGGCTGCAGGAAAAGCGTGGGGCTGCCAGCAAGCCCGTGGGGTGAATATCTTGCTCAAGGCCCTGGCTTGGAGGGCTATTGCTGCTGTTGCTGGGGCTAAGTCCTGGCTGCACACCCAGCTCGGGGGCTCTGGGACCCCTCATCTGGGGCTGACCCACTGCGAGAGCAAAGAGCCAAGGCTCTGGCAGCAGCAAGAGTGGCTGCCTGCTTCCCCTTCCCTGGCTCCTGGGGAAAGCTTGTACCTGCAGGCGTGGGAGGTAGCTGGGAGCCCCCGGAGGGGCTTGCCCTGTGCACTGAAGGTTGGGGCTCTAATGGTGTGAAGGGCAGCAGCTTCGGGGATATGGAGAAGTAACGGTGGCAGCTGATGTGGCAGGTTCAGTCAGTAACCTCCCAGCCTTCCAACGCGGGCTTTATTTAGTGGTAACATAGCACTTCTGTCTTCCTGAGACCACAGCGTGACAGGAACAGGATCAGCCTCCGTTAACCCCACGCATTCAATTCAGATTGCGCTCATGACGTTATAACGGTGGCAGACAGGATTAAAAGTGTTACAAGCTGCAAGGAATCGTCTTTCCTGTAAGTAACTGTCCCCTCGCGGTGCCCTGCCTGCCCAGGCATACCTGCAGCGCCAGGCATCCCTTTGCTAAGTCCAGGTAGCAGCATTATTCCCCTAGGACACTCCTGGCTGTGAGGTCCCCTCTGTAGCATCCCCTGGGCTGGTTTTGAGCCTGGCAACTGCAGGAGAACCTCCATCTGGTGGGAACCGCTCCCTGACGTTAGCTAAAGCCTCCCAAGCAAAATGAGAAGTGCTTCTTCGTAAAGTTAAATAACTCCTTCCCTGCAGTGCTTGCAATGCAGCACTGCAGCAGGGCCCGTAGCCCAGGATGCAGGACTCTCGGGCTTGGCTGGGGCTGCGGCGTGCCTGGGGAGTTGTTAGCATGGGCATGTGTGGAGGAATAAATCAGCATCTGAAGCGGCTGCGGAGAGACGCAAACCTGAAGCTGAGGGCAGTGAATCCAAGTTAAGGTGTCGGTGGAGCTGGGGACCGGCTTGTAGCTGTGGGGAGAGCTGTGTCCCCTGTATTTTGGTTGTCGGAGTGCTCAGGGAAAGCTTGGTAGGGGTGGCTGGATCCCTTTGGTGGCTGAGGTCTGGGAAAGGGGAGGACGATGCTTTGCTGGCTTGTATCGTGTCTTGTCCGTGCCACATCATACAAGTGAGACGGGCCCTGGTGTGATGGGGATGAGGAGTGAGGCTGTTCCCCTGGCCCAGAGCCAGAGCATCCCTGTGCCCCCTGGAAAGGGTTCCTGTGGGCACCGCTGGCCCAGCGTGGGACCCCAGGAGCTTTCAGGCATGCCCTTGGCTCTTGCAGCTGGGCTCGTACCTGCTCCCCGACGCCTTTCTCCCTGCCGATGGGGAGGAGAGGAGCGGGAGAGCGGCGTTCTGCAGTTTGAAGGTCATCCGTCAGCTACAGTGGGAGAGGAGGCTCTCTGCAAGGCGGGTGTGAGGGGGTGCCGCTCCGGAGGTCTGCAGCGGCGCTGCGAGGAGCCTGCTGCACCGCCTGGCTGCGAGAGCCCTTGGCTGGGCTGGGGGACGGCGCGGTGGCAGGCGGCCAGGACAGCAATGCTAATTAGTGCTCCAACTCCCTGCTTGAAGAACAGAGAGCTCTGCTTTGCTTTGGGCTTTTTTTTTTTCCCTCCCCCCCCCCCCCTCCTCCTTTAAGGTTTAGCTGAAGGCCTTGTGGATAACATTCAAATCGGGGCTTTCATTTGCATACTTTGTTCGTGGTGATATTATGGTTCCCTTTGAATCCACGCTGTCTCTGTGGGTGCCAGCCAGCCCCTGCTGTTCCTCCAGGAGCAGGAGGAGGAATCTCTGCCGAGATGTCCCGGGGCTGGGGACAGGCATGTGTTCTCCTGCCATGCCAAAGGGAATGGGGTGGAGAGCTGGGCTCGTGGCCCCTGTGCGGAGGCTGTGGGGAGGAGGAGGATGCCATGGGACCATGGCAGAGCTGGGAGCAAGACCTAGAGGAGCGTGATGGCTGAGCCCCGCGGCTCCCCTTGTGCTCCCTGGGAGGGGATCCCCACTGCAGCTGATGCCAGGGAAGGACCAGGGGCTGTAGCAGGATGGGTTGTGTACAGGCACCGTGTTCTCACTCTCTCCTCCCCTCTCCCTGCCAGGCTTGCACATCCTCGCCATCGTCTTCGCCCTGGAGGTGTCAGTGGGGAAGACCAACACTGTGGTGGCTCTGAATAACTCCGACGTCCTGCTGCCCTGCACCTTCACCACCTGCATAGGCTTTCAGGACCTGGTCTTCACATGGTATTTCAACTCGACGGAGCTGGTGGGTGGCTCTCTGGGCTTTGCCTCTGTTTTCTTGGCAGGTCCTTCAGTACTTTCCCAGTGCAGACCAGCACTGCAGTTCTCACAGAGTTCCCTTTCTCCTCTTGCAGATGCCCGTCCCGCCGAGTGTCCCCAGCTCTGGGGGGACAGGGCTGTGCAAACAGGGGGACTCAAATACCCTGGCACATCTGTGCTTTTGGCATAAAGCTGTTCTGGATTTTCTGCTCCCCACCGGCTCATTTCTTTTCAGAAATTAGTCAGAAAGTGGCTGTTCAGGTGCAAGCCTGTGCTTTGGGCAAAATATGGTTGATTTTCTCCTCATGCGCTTGCTCTGAAATACTAAAGGTTCTGTGTAGACTTGTTTCCTGCTGGGAATATTCTGCTCTTCAGCTCCTTAGCAGGAGGGCTGGTTTGGAGCAGGTCTGTCCCGCTGCATGGGTCCCTAGAGCAAAGGGACTCTCTCTGCCTTGGGGTTCTCTGCTCTTTTATGTAGCCTGGAACCTTACTGCACGGCAAGTTAGATTGATCTGTTGCTTCCCTGGCGGGGTGTGTGTCAGGTCCCTCTCCACAGCCATTCCTGCTTTAATTGGGGGTGCTGGGACACTTGGCCATGCATGTTTGTGCACGCAGAGATGAGGCAGGGCACCGGCAGGAGAACTCAAGTCTTTCCCTCGCCCGGGGTTGCCGGGAGCCCAGCTGAGCCCATGTCCTGCATCCCTGCCTCTGCAGATTTACCACGGCAAGATAAAGAGCAAATCCTCGGAGCCCTTCCTCGTGGGACGCAACCCCCGGGTCGAGTTCGTTGGCTCGACGACGGGCAAGGACAACAACATCTCCATCGTCCTGAAGAACGTGGACTTCAGCGATGCTGGGAAATACACCTGCCACGTCAAGAACCCCAAGGAGAAGAACGCGCAGCACAATGCCACCATCTTCCTTACGGTGGTTCAGAAGAGTAAGTGCCGGTCAGGGCTGCCGTGCCCTGCGAGTGACATGGGGGATGCAAACCCGTGCTGACCCCACCTTGGCTCGTGATTGAGGCGGTGCACGGGGTGTCCTGGCTTCTTGGAGATAGTGGCATCCCTGAAGGGCAAGGCTTGGCCTCCTGCCCCTCAGTGCTGTCGGCCAGCGGCTCGTGGAGGGGGTCGGTGCTTTTCGGTGGGGGTTGGTGGTGTGTGTGTGCCATGCAGCTGGGAGCACCCTGCTCCCCTCCTGAGGCCCCTCAGCACCTTCTCTCCTGCAGTGGTGGAGACAGACAACACTCTGACGCTCATCATCGTGAGTGTTGTTGGGGGGGTCATCGGCCTCCTCGTCCTCTTCATGCTCATCAAGAGGGTTGTCCTGTTCATCATCAAGAAGATCCAGGATGGGAAGTGAGTGCGGGTGCTGCTTCCAGCACCCTTGGGCGGGTGCTGCCACGGGGCAGGGGCTGGTCATGGTGAGAGGGGCTGGGGGGGACCAGGGGCTGTCAGCTGGCTGTGTGCTCTCCCCCAGGAAGGAGTGTCTCGTCAGCTCGTCAGGGAACGACAACACCGAGAATGGCTTGGCCGGCTCCAAGGCAGAGCAAAAAGCACCACCGAAGGCATGAAGCAGCGGAGCCCCGGCCCGCCCGGCAGCGGGGAGGGTGGGCAGGGGGACAAGCCTTTCCCTTTTGCTTTCTTTCCAAACTGCCAACGCTTGAGACATGTTTCTACTACACACGTGCCTGCAACCTGCACTGCTTCTCGGAAAAGACTTCGGCTGCCCCGGGGACTGGGAGCTGCTTGCGGACTCGGACTGGGACGCCACCGGGACAGAGGGAGCCACCTGCTCCGCTCTGAGCGAAGGCAAGAGGGTGCGGGGCGGGCAGGGAAGGGGCCGGGTGCTGGGGGGTACCCTGGTCTGCAGCCATGCGGGTGCTGCGATCCCGGGGGTGCAGGGTGGTGGGCGGCCAGGGGTCCCGGCGTGCCTGGGGGATTAGAGGCTGTGAGGAGCTTGGGGCGTCGTGTCTGACTCTGGCGATGCTGAGCTGGGGGGGGCAGGAACCTCCTGCAGAAGGGTTCTGGAGCAGAGCAGGGATGCACGGAACGTGCCGTGGAGATGGAGGCTCCTGTCCATGCTGCGTTTCTCGTGGGTCCGGCACAGGAGGAAGGGAGGAAGCAGGGCTGTGGTGGCGGGGCTTGGCTTCAGCTCTCCTGTTAAGCACAGTTGGGAAGCAAATCAGCGAAGGGCCCGTTGCTGTCAGGGCTGTCATCTCTTCCCAGCAGGGGCTGGGCACTTCCACAGGGCGGGCTGGCCCTGAGGTCCCTCGGTTCCTCCCGTGGCAGGGCTGGGGGCACCAGCGGCCAGGGCTGGCCGTGTCCCTGGGTCACTGCTGGCTTCGCTGGGTGAAGCTCCACATTTCATACTCACTTTACCCCTGCACAGCGCCATCACCCAGGGGGCAGCGGGGGCTTTCTCCCTCCAGCAGCCTCTTCAGGAGGTGCTCCCTGGGTCTGTGCCGCTGCTGCTTTTGCTCCTCCTCCCCTCTTCTTAAATCTGGGCACTCAGAGCAGCGATGCTTTGGATGCTGACTTGCCAAGGCTTAACTCGTTACGCGGATGTTTTTTATATGAGACTCCAGCGGGAAAACGGCGGATTGCATTTCCCTTTCACCCGAGGAAGACTGTGGCACTCCATTTGTGATGCAGGGAGGAAGCACAGTCAAGCCCTGGCAAGGGGAGCCGGGCTGGGGCTGTGCCAGCTGGCTCCTGAGCCTGCCACCGGCCCCCTGGGTGACCTTGGGCAAGTCGCTCTGCCTCTCCATGCCTCAGTTTCCCCGTCTGTAAAATGGGGATAATAATACTGCTCTACCTCACAGGGGTTGTTGTGAGGCTTCCTTGGCTAACATTTGTAAAAGTGCTTTGAGATCCTGGGATGAGGGATGGCACAGAAAGCCAGAGGGTCTTTGTGAGGGCACCTGCAGCGGAGGCTTGGGCAGCCCAGCCCCTTCCTGAGGGTTGTATCAGGACGTGAGATGCAAAGGGAGCGAGCTGATCCTACAACTGAACTCAACCATGTCCTTTACAATGTGATCTGTGCCCTATTTCTCCTTTATTTGAGGGTGTCTGTCATTGAAGCTGCAGGACAGGCAGCTCCCCCATCCCCACTCGAAATTGGGAAGCAAAGCCAAGCTGTGACTTTCCTGGCTGCGGGGGCTTGCACCCCAACAGTGGTGCCGGAGCAGAAAGTAGGCGAGGATTTGGTGAAGAAGGAAAGGTTCAGGTGCTACCTTCTGTGGAGAGCATTGTGGGAGAGGTCAGACCCTACCAGCCCACTTGGTGGGGGGGTGGGGGGCACCTCGTAGCCTTCTGTGTGCATAGCTGGTTTGCTGACCCTGGGCTGGGCTCAGGGCACCCACCAGAGCGGGGCCGTGCGTTTGGGACAGGAGACAGGTACGGGCACCTGGCCCCAGCCAGGTTTCCTTGGTTGGACGGACAAGTGGGAGTCGGGTCCCTGGGATCCTGGTCCCCTCTCTGAGGATCTGCAGGACCCTCAGGCAAAAATCACTTGACTTCTCTGTGCTTCAGTTTCCCTGTCTGTAAAATAGGGACGGTAAATCTGACCTACCTCACAGGAGGTGTGAGGCTCCCTGCATTGCTTTGCAAAGTGCTCCGAGATCCTGGGGCAAAAGGCACTCTGTAAATGCAAAGTATCGTTAACATACCATTGTCCTGCATGAGAGTCGGGGCAGGAAGGCGTGAGACCTCCCAGTTGCCCCAGTAGCGCCCCCCAGCCCATCCTTGGAGGAGACCTCCCGTGGGAGAGGACAGTGAGGGGAGGAAGGGATTTTTTTAAAGAACTATTTTTAGCTGTCCTAACCTGTTGGCCTTTTTTTAGACGGTATCTGGACACAGATCCACTTACCACAGGATATGCAATGCTGTACTATGCATGGATTACTCCTCTGGCTTGGTGGAAAAAGTCAACATAACCAGTTTTTGCAGTGTAACTCTATGCACATATGTGTGCGGGTGCTGTACGCGGCGCAGGGGGCTTGGGGGGAGTGGGCTGGCTCCTGCGGGGTCCCCGCTGCCACAAAGGCTCTGGGGGGTCTGCAGAGGCTTTCCGGGGCACGTGGGGGGAGAAGGCCCTGCCGGAGGCGCGTGCTGCGACAGACACATATGTGTATAAGCATATATAAATACATGTAGGAGATACCTGCGAATAAACACAGGATGTGGATGACATGCTGTGTGATGACTTAACAGCACATTTTTTTGCACTGTAGAGGTCTAGTTAGCTTTGCCTTGGATGAAATAAAGTTTATGTTTACTAGAGAAACTCGCTGCGGTTTGGGTTGCTGTGGGTGTCTGTTCAGGCTTGTCGTGAACCCCCCCTGCGTGCGCACGCTGCATCACGAGCCCGGCCCCACAAAGAGCAGCAGGGTCTCGTTTTCCCTGTGTGTTGAATGTGGGCTGTGTCTGTTCTCTGCAGCTGCTTGTCCCAGGTGGACGAGTGCTGCCGCTCTGCCTGCATCCTGCTGATCCCTCCTAGATACCTGGGGTGAGGGCTGGGGCTGCTTCCCAGCACCCACGGGTGTCACTGCCCGCTCGAGCCCAGGGGCTGTGGGCCATGGCATGGGGCTGTAGTGCTGCCTTCGGAGGAACGGTGTCTTCAGGGTGCTTGGGGTCCATGCGGCACTTTCTTCCTTGGGCACAGGAACAGCTTGTTCACAACAGCCCACAAATAAACCCTGCCTTGTGCTGGGAAAGCAGCCTAGGCATATAGTGCAGGGTATTGCCTAAAATACCCCCGCAAGCAAAAGGGACAAAGCCTTCAGAGGCTGTGTGAAAAAACAAATACTTTCTTTTAATGGGGATACTCTGCAGCACAAACATAATTTCTCTCTGTATAACAGTAGTCAGCGAACAGCAGCTTAGCCCCACAGGAGCCTTCCTGCCACAGCAGGGTCGGCACAGGGGCAATAAGTTAATCTCTCTCCGGAAGGGAGCTTGAGCCGGTCAGATTCCTTCAGGGTATCGGTGGCCATCGCTCCGAGCCGCCCTTTGCCTCCTTGGCTGGCCTCTGGTGCGCTAAATCACAGCCTGCCAGCGAGGGCTGGGGAGGCACCGCTCACCTTCCGTGGCTTGAGATCCATTTCCCAGCTGCTGTGGGAGCCGAGACAGCCGAGCACGGAGGGACAGAGAGGGGGGCTTGGGGAGAGGGGAGGAAAGTGTCCCGGCAGGTCTCAGAGCTCCGACTGGAAGGAGAGAGAGGGAGAGAAGCAATGGCAAGCTTTGAAGGGTGGCTGGAACCAGTAGGCGGAGTTGCATCCTGAAGGAGCTGGCTCAGCTCTCACACAGAGCCACCGAGGGGGCCCTGACCCTTTCCCACCACCCCCCGAAACCTGGGGGATAGAGCAGCGCTGTTGGCACTGACCCTCCGGACGGCGTAGATCCAGTTGAGGTAAGCACGGACGCTGGTGTAGACGCCGGGCGTGCTGGGGGTCCCGCAGCCCTGGCCCCAGCTGACGATGCCCACCACCTGCCAGTGCCTGCCCGCGAACTGCAGGGGCCCGCCGCTGTCCCCCTGCGGGGAGAAGGCATCTGAGTGGGGGCTGAGGAGCCCCCACCCATCCCCCAGCTTGTGGTTGTTCATCATAGAATCATAGAATGGTTTGGGTTGGAAGGAACCTTCAAGATCATCTTGTTCTACCTCCCTGCCCTGGGCAGGGCCACCTCCCACCAGCCCAGGTTTCTCCAAGCTCCCTCCAACCTGGCCTTGAACCCCTCCAGGGATGGGGCAGCCACAGCTTCTCTGGGCAACCTGGGCCAGGCTCTCATCACCCTCACAGCAAAGTAGTTCTTCCCCACATCTCAGCTCAGTCTCCCCTCTTTCAGTGTCAGACCCTTCTCCCTCCTCCTATGGCTCCCCTCCCTGATCAAGAGTCCCTCCCCATCTCTCCTGGAGCCCCCCCTTCTTTAGGGACTGGAAGGGGCTCTCAGGTCTCCCTGGAGCCTTCTCGGTTCCAGACCGAACTCCCCCAACTCTCTCAGCCTGTCCTCCCAGCAGAGGGCCTCTAGCCCTCGAGGCATCTTCCAGGAGGCCAGCTTCCCCCCGAGAGGGGCTGTTTCATCGATGGTGTGGACCCCCCCCACACCTGGCAAGTGTCCACCCCGCCTTGGGGCAGGCCGGCACACAGCATCTTCTCAGTGACCTCCCCGTGGTATCCGGCCGTGTTGCAGCTCTTGTTGTCTATGAGTTGCACCTCCGCTTGCTGCAGGGTCTCTGACAGCTTGCCTGCGTGAAATGTGGCCAATCAGAGGGGTCCCCCAAGTAGCCCCGTGCCAGCAGGGAGCCCACCGGCCCCATCTCCTCCTGTGAGCGATGCTGGGGGGGGAACCCTCTGCTCGCCCCCACGCTGTCCCACTCACCGTGTTCCTGCGTGTATCCCCAGCCGATCACCCAGAGGGCTGTGCCTGGCTCCAGCTCCTCGTCAAAATAGGGCAGGCAGATGGGCTTGCGGTTGTCTGGAAGGGAAAAGTGAGGTGCAGAAGGTGTCTGGGGAGACTGGTGGGGAAGGTGACCCTGGATGGGCACCCTCTGTGCTCTCGGTCACACGTGGTCCCCTCCGCACCCCTGCTTGGTGCCCGGCAAGCTTTGCCTTTGCCATCTCTTGCTCTGAGAAGGTGTGTGCCACCTCTCACCTGAGACACGCACGGGGGACTGCAGCTTCACCAAGGCGATGTCATTGTCCTTGGGAGATGCAAGCGTCACCTCGGCAAGGAAGACCTTCTCCACGGCGAGGGTGGCAGTGCCCGAGAGGAGGTCGGAGCCGGCCTTCACGCGCCAGCTCTTGATGACGGGGTTGTTCCTGTGCACAGAGGTGTCTGCTACTACTCCCACGTGGCTTAAACCTCGAGGGACTCGAGGAGCCGAGCCTGGCACGGCGGCGTTGGCTGACAGGTACGTTGCAGGGGGGATGTCACCCACTCACTTGAAGCAGTGCGCTGCCGTCAGGACCCACCGGGGGTCGATGATGCTCCCCCCGCAGATGTGCTCCCTCCTGTACTGCAGGCTGACCTGCCAGGGCCAAGACTCGATGGCGGCCGGGCTCCCCCCCAGCACCCGTGGGGTCCTGATGCTCTCCCCGCAGTCCTCTGCCCGGCGGCGGAGCGGCGGCAAAGCAAGACGTTAGCTGCGGCGGTGGGGGAGAGAAAGAGCACCCGCTCTGCCCTCCTCCATCCTCGGGGCTGAGCGGGGACGGAGGCTCCCGCGCCTCCCAGGGAGGGGAGCGTGGCCTGGGTGCCTCACCCCCGGTGACACTGCCTGCGTCACCCCTTCGCGGGCCACCTGGCTCACACCCCCTTTTGTTCTCTGCTTGCACATCCTCCCCGGGGCTTGCCGAAATGGGCTCAGCCATTCCTCGCCTTCTCCAGCCCGCCAGGAGGATTAGTTTAATCAGGGTAATTCATCAGCAAAAGTAAACCCATTCAGGCAGCTGGTTAAGCCTCTCTCAGGTGTTTCATTTCTGGGAGGTTTATATGGGGAAGGTCAGCAGTAATTAAATTCAATTTTTCTCATGCAAACAGTGTGGGAACCAGGGGGGCCAGGGCCTGGGCCAGAGCTGAGCTCCTGTGGCCACAGCGTGGCACCCGGGGCTGTGCCAGGAGTTGAGGACCTGGGGTAGCACGAGGCCCCGTGTGCCCACAAGGTGTGACCAGCGTCATGATACTTACTGGAACAAAAGAGCGAAACAACCAGTCCAGAGAGGCATTTCCTGGAAGAAGGAGGAAAAGGGCTGGATTCAGCCCGGGGAGAGACTCTGGCTCAGTGGCCAGGCACATCAGGCTCCCGTGCAAGGCGAGGGGCACGCCGGCCACCGCTGGACCACTCACCTGCCTGGCTCGGGCATCTGGAGGCTGCCGTTGCTCAGCACGACCTCGCGGGGAGGCAGGGGCTGCCCTGCGCCCGCGCTCACTGGCTGGAAAGTGGGGGTGCTGAAAGACATGGGGCGGGGGGCACAGCTCAGGAAGGACAGCCTGGGGTGCACAGCCCCAGGGATGCTACCAGCAGGGCACAGATACTGGGAGAAGACAGGCACTGGTGTCTGAAACCTCCAGGAGACTGGAATCTTGATGGTTTTGGCTCAGATTGAGCCAAAGCTGGTATAGCCCAGTTCTAAAACTTTAGGCACTGATGCTTTACAAATCAGTCTGAAATGTTTGCCCGTGGCCAAGAGGTGGTCAGATCGGGAGGAAGCAGGAGCTTAGGAAGGGGATGTGGACCCTGTCCCAGTGAGCAAGAGAAAGACTCCATAGAAAAAGGGAATTCCTTGGGACCAGGGACCCATCTTTCCCCTAACTTAACTCAAACTTTCCCCAATAACCCAGGGCTGATACCAAACACTCAGGGCTAGCAAGCTGTTTCTCTACGTCCTGGCGTTAAACTTTAAGATTTAATTGAATGCAGTGCTACAAACTTGCAGGGAGTTCAGGGCAGCAGCAGGAGGTGGACACAGATAGGGGTTATGGAGCATCATCCCAGCTGCAAGGACGCAGCCCTGGCCACAGCTGTACCTCATCCACCCCTCTGGCCAACTGCTGCTCTCTGGGGGGCTTTAAAAGGGGAGCGTGGAGCCATGTATCCCACTCTGGGAGAGCTCCATCGGCAGGGAGGACCTGGGCTGAGCTCTGTTCCTGCCCCAGGAGGGGCTGTTGTGGTGGGGTGAGTGCGTGCCCGCTGTTGGGAGCTATGGGGCAGCCCTGCTGGGGGGGGGGACGGGACAGCGAGTAGAGGGGGTGAAGTGAGGGGTGGGAGCAGGGCAGGGTGCCCGTGGGCTAAGGATGATGGAGCAGGAGATGCTGGGCAGAGGTCTGTGCTTACGTGGGAAGCTGCCAGGGCTTCCAGCACAGAGGCCAGCCAGCTCCTGGAGTGGCTCTGCGTGGTGGGAATGGACTGAAACCATTAGTGCAGAGCTCTGAGTGCTTTGTAAGTAAACAGAGCCCCGCTCAGAAAGAGCTTTTAAGGGAGGGGGAGAGGTAAAGCAGGCGAGAGAGGCATGGAGGAAGCAGCCACGTACCTCCTGTAGCCCATTTGCTCGCAGGCTGCTTTTGCCAGCACCAGGTTGAAGTGGTCGTGGCAGACGCAGGACCAGGCTCCAGTGTTGCTGTTAAGCACCTGCAGGATGGATCTGTCTTTGGAAACACGGGCTGGGGACACACACAAAGTCAGCTTTGTCGCAGGCGACTTGAGCAGGTGGAGGAGGCTTGCTGCAGCAGCCCAGCACCTCCGCGGCTCAAGCAGGCTGTTCTGGACTCACCACCGGTTGGTGGCCCCTCAGGAACCCACTGGGGACAGTTGGCTTCGTCCTCGCCCTGCAGACAGTCCACGTGCCCATCGCACACTTGCTTTAGGGATACCAGCTTCAGGGGCTGTTTGCAGAAGAAGTAGTGGTAGTCCAGGTAGACCTTGACTGGAGGGGAAAGGGAGAGCTCAGCGCTGAGCTGATGCTGCTGGGCAGGCACCGGGGCTCGGCAAGAAGGTGGCAGAGCTGGTCCCAGCTGAGCCCTGGGTCCAGAGCCGTGTTTGCTGAGCGGTGGCAGCAGGAGTGGGGAGAGGAGAGCAGGAGCCATACCCAGGAACCCCACTGCAACCAGGCAGGCGAGGCTGAGCACCGCTGCCAGGATGGGGATGCCGATCCGCTTAAAGGACTCCAGGGCCGTGGAGGCTTTGCTTCTCGGGCTGGGACCTGCAAGAGAGAGAAGCGTGGCCCCGTGTCGCCAGGCTCAGCTTGGCAGCACCTGTACCCCCTGCTCCCGTGGGCATTACCTCTGCCATTCAGCCGCTCGGAGGCTAAATCCTGCAAACCAGAGGGGAAAAACGGTTACCGAGCTGAAACCTCAGCCAAAAAGCAGCTGGGGGTGGGGGGTGTGGGAAGGGTCTGTATCAGTGTGGCTAGCTGGCCCTGTGGCAATCCCCATGCCAAGCACACTGCCACCCCGGGGAGGGCAGCCCGGAGAAAGCGGAGGATGAGCTGAGGCTGGGCAGGCAGGGGGGCTGCTGTCTCTTTGGCTTGCCCAAGTCCCCCCCCAGGAGGATTAACAGGGAAACTGCCCCAACCGACAGCTGAGGTTGCTCTAGGGCTGCTGGGGATGGAAGCGGCAGCGGGGGGGGATGGCATGTCCTGGTGTGACAACACTTGTCTCTGCTGCAGCCTGGGATCACCGGCTCTGTTGTTCCCGTGGACACCACCTGTGCGATTCCAGTAACTGGCTCTCAATGTTACAGGGTTACTGCCTTTAGTGCACCAGAGGCTTAAGAAGTCAGAGGCATTATGAAAGAGGCACGTTCTGATGCGCCAAGAAACCCTGAGTCAAAATACACATGCCTGCAAGGGCTCTGCCACCCAGACATGTCATGACAGGGGGTTTATATTCTTTGGCTGACCCAGCACGGGGTCACAAACCAAGTGGCGCAGCCTAAGTCCTCCCCGACAGACTGCTGGAGCCACCGCAGAAACCAGCCCGGCCCATGGGAAGGAGCGCTCTCGGGGCGGGGAGGGCTGTGCCGCTGCTAGGACACACGGTAAACACAGCCCCAGCCACAGCCAGCGCCGGAGCAAGGGATGAATAAGACATTGATCCCGCTTGATCTCCTCAAAATTATTTTCCCATAATAGCTTCTGGCATGAGAGATGCCCGGCCACAGTAGGGAAGGTCTGGTGAGCTGCACCAGCCAGCCCTTGTCCCCGTCCTCGGAGGGTGGGCTGGTGCTGGGCAGAGATCAGAGCCCCTTTGGGGGGGTTTCAGGTGGACACCGGGCATTTTGCTCGCTCTGTCTTGCAGCCCTGCTTGTGCCTGAAGCGTGTGGAGCTGCTGCCTGGTGGTTTGGGGTTTGAGAGCGTGCTCCTGCCCTGATGAGGCTGTGGGAAGCAGCACGCTTGCTTCTCCCTCGAATCCCCATCCAGCCCTGAGCGAGCTCTTTTCCGTTGCTGTTGCTTCTGAACTCTCCCACGACAGGTAAGATCAGCTTCTTTTTGCAGGGCCTCAACAGATGGAAGGAAGATTAAAACCACTGCAATAAACCCACAGATTCATGAGAGTTTTGGGGTTTAGAAGCCTTTTCTCCTTTGGCTGCTGAGCTTCAGGAGCAGCACGCTTTTCCTCTGGGCATCTGGAGATGATTGTATTCATTGTCTCAAACGGGAGCAGAGGTTGGGGCTCTGAAGAAGAGCAGTGCAGGAGATGCGGGATGCGATAAGGCTGTGAAGGGGCTGTGCTCCAGCCCAAGGCTGGCAGGAGGGAGTGGTGGAGCCCTCCCTCTCCGGGCCGCTGTGTTTGGGCATGTTTAGCCACGCACCGGCAGGATTTTACTGGCAAGTGCTGAGCGATCATTTGTGGGTTAACATATAAAGGTAGCTTGGGTTTGCTGTGCTGCTCGCTCAGCCTCGCTGCCCATCGCCCAGCCGGGAAACGTTGCCTCCCCATCACGGCCCCGCTGTGTGTCTTGGGCCACCAGTTTTGGCTATTCCCCAGCCCAGGAACAAGAAGTGACTTGTGCAGGGGAGGACAGGATCCTGCCTGGTGCTGGTGGGGCTGTGGGCATGTGGCTGTGCCCCAGCATGCTGCCATCTGGCTCTCTTGAGGAAATGCCGGGGGCCTTTCTCCAAACAGCAGGGCTTGTCTGGCACCGATGCTGAGTGTGGGCAAGTTGTGGCGGCCACCCGGCCCCGGGATGGGCTTGGCACAACCCCTCGGGTCTTTTTGGCTCCAGTGAGGATGCTGCTGTGGTATCAAGGGGGTCCCAGATCATCCCTCCTGGTGGCAGGGACTCAAGGAGCTGCAGGGGGCAGGGGGGGAAGGGGAGCATGTCTGCTGAACCTCCCATCGGGCTGCCCTTCTGGAGAGCTTATCTCTGGTGCCTGCAGGAGCCCTGCGAGTTTTGTAATGCTCCTGAACGCCACCTCCGTCCTCCAGCCGAGGGCACATGGGGCCGGTCCTCCTTCGTGCTGACCTCGTGTGTCACCGTGGGCCTGGGCTGGGCATGACCTGGATAATGGGATCCTAACGGTTTCCCTGCGGGAACGGTCCCAGGGCCCAGGCCCCATGGCATCTCCAGGCTCCCCAGCACGGCTGGGGCTCTGCGGCAGTGCCAACACAGGTGGAGGGATGATGCTGTGGTGCTGGGCACCTTCCCACCTAGAGAAGCTATTGCCCGTTGGTGATTTCTTCTTTTTTTTTTTTTTCTTTTTAATTTTCATCAGTCATTTCATTTTCATTTCATCCACGCCTGCCTGCTCTCCAAACCACACCACAAGCAAGGGCTGCACTGGTTAAATTCAAAGCGAGGCAAGAGCCGTGCCAGCTCCTGCGTGGAGTGGAGGCACATGATTTCCTGGAGAACTCAAGGCTACCGTAACTAATTGAGCTGCCTTGCCGTGTTCTCTGGAAGCAGGTTAATGCCGCTGTGGTCAGTCCTCACTCCAGCTTGTGCAAGTGCCAGCCCGGGAGCTAGGAACTCCTGATGAACTTCTGCTCCCGTGCCATCCGAGCAGGCTGGGGCAGCCAGGGGTGCCCGTTTGCCCTCCGCGGAGAGTGGCTGAAGGTGCTGTGATGCCCTGTGTAGCTGTGCCAGCTGTTCCGAATGCGGGAAGGTGGGATGTTCCAATGCAAACCCCAGCTTCAAGGGGTGACAGGTACTTGGATCCTGGGCTAACTCCTCGGCTGGGGGGGATTTAACCCATGGGTGCGTGTTGTCCCCGTGCAGGGGGGTGAGTTCCCCACCCTGGAGGGGATGTTGTCCCGGTGGAGGTTTTTACGGTGCCTAGGGAGCTGGGCTGTATGTGCCTGCCCGCTGTTAAGGAAGCCTTTTCCTCCTAGGGAGGGACTGCATGCCAGGCTGGGGTTTGGTGGCCGTGGCTTTGCTTGCAGAAGGCACTGCGGGAAGCTGAGCCGAGCGAGTCCCTTGTGCCAAGCAGGGGAACCAGCAATCCCACAGTGGGTGCCAGGCTCTTGCCCAGGCATTGCCTAAGAGCCAGCCCCTTCTTGGAGGGCGTTGAGATGCTCCAGAAGGGCACATTCCCCTTGGTGAGCAGACTTGTGGGACAAACTGCCTTACTTGTCTGCTCCCTGGTCTAGGAGAGGACCGAGGCAAGCCAGAGAGAAATGTGGGTGCGAGAGGATAGCCAAGCGCCGTCTCCAACAGCCACGGTGGGGTGTTGAGAGAGATGGGTGAAATCATTCCCTGCCTGGGTGCTGCGGGGGGCTGGGGCCAGGCAGCAGAAGCTCTTTTGAGCCCGGGCTGCCTCATCTGCCACCCTGGCAGAGCTGGGCTGTGAGTTCAGCCAGCCGTGGGGTGTACGGGGTGCCGGCTGCCGGGACGAGGGACTGGTGTCACAGGAGGGGACCGAGTGGCGGGCGAAGCGGTCGGTAACTCACCGTGTCCATCTGGCTCCGGCGTGGTCTTCTGCCTGCAGAAAGCCAGCAACTATCCTCCGGTCTGGGGCGCGGGGAGGCTGGGGGTGCCCCGATGCCCAGGGAGCCCAGGCCAGCGATGGTCCCGCCGCCCCTCTGCCTGCGCTGCTCTGCCCGCGCTGTGTTAACACTGGGGCAGGGCCGCCCAAGCACTCCTTAAAACCCACGTCGGGAGTTGTGAAACAGGATTTATGATTTGTATTGTAATATAACACCAGTCTATCAGCAGCACCATCACCCGCAATAATCTCCTGAGCATCTTGCCACTGGAGGGTGACTCACCTGCCGGGCTGCTGTCACAAAATACCTTATCAGGAGCGACCTGACTGACAGAGCAGGATTTTTCCTGCTCCTCTCCTGATGATAAGAGGAACCTCAGCCGTCCCGCTCTTTGTCCGTCTCTTCCGCGTTGCTCTGGGTTGTGTTTAAACAGAGGTTTGAGTAGGTGGAGGAGGAAAGGAGGAGAGTTTGTGCATGAGGTTACCGGACCATTATATATGCTCCTGTCTCTCAGGTCACTCGGTCTATGTGTCCCCGCGTAGCCCCAGGTTGTGGCTGGCAGTGTTGGAGTGAAGTTAAAAGGAAAGAGAGCGGGTTCCCGTGGCAGGTTCCCTCTGGGGTTGCCGTGCAGGCGTCCGGCTGTGTGGGAGTAGCTGATGTCCTGGGCTTTTGTCCCCGCTGTGGTACAGCAGCACCGTGACAATGCTGACTGCTGGTTCCTATCCCACTGGGATGCTCCTGGGCCGCTTATGGAGATTCACAGCATCCTGCTGTCCATGTGGATGTGCTGGGCTCTGTGCTGAGGCTGGACCTGCATGTGGGGCACCACAGTGTGAGCTCAGGGGTGGCCGTGCCCTTCTCTTTCAACGCTCCCATCCTTTTGCAGAGCGGCTGCTCTGTGTCGATTGAGCTAATTGGTGACTCAGGAGATGGGGCTGCACAGAGAGAGGGGATCTTACAGCCCCCTGAGCCCTGTTTCGGGAAAGTGCTGTGCCTGTAGGCAGGTGCTGAGGCTGCTCCTGGAGTTCTGGTGTCTTTGATGCAAAGCTGGGCTATGTGTCCAGGAATAACTGCTCTGGGAGGAAGACTGGCATGCTTTAGCCCGCTGTTGGCAGCGCTGCCGGGCAGGACAGGCGTTCCGGTTTAGGGGTACAGGAGCCACTTGCTCCCGCTGGGCAACGGCTGGTGCAGGGAGAGGGCTGGGGTCAGGCAGGCTGTGAGCTGCTTGGCCTTGTGCAGACTCATGCTGGAAGTGGTGGGTGTGCAGGATTTGCTGAGCAGCTAATTACCCTCTCCTCCTCTTGCAATCAGCTTTCCCAACGGTCAGGGAGAGGTGTGTGCACCGTGCCAGCGGGGAGACCGCAGAGCATCCCAGGCCGGCAGCTCCTCGGCCGGGGAACCGTGCAATCGCTGTGCCCGCTCATCCCTCCCGCAGCTCCTGCTGGATCCTGACATCTGCGTGTGGCTCTGCAGGTAAGGACACCCTCCCCACACTAACTGCTGAGGATCCAGCCCCCTTGGGAGGTGTGGGGACCTCTGCAGGTTGCAGCCTTGGCTCCTGCCCACATGGTCCATGCGATGGGACCATGGGATGGAGGGAGGGCAGGTCCAGCCATGTGTGTTGTGCAGGACAGTGCCCAGCACTACTGCGGGAGCTTTCAACTTGCAAACTGGTTTAAGGGGCTGCACACAGCAGAGGGGAGCTGGGCAGAGGGCTTGCCAGGTGGGTCATGGCTGGGGAAGTACAGGTAAATGGCTGGGTGGGCACCTGGTGCGGCACGAGATGCAGCACAGTGGGGCGAGGTCTCCTCTCCAGTCCAGGCATGAGCTCAGCCCCCCACATCCAGCTCCACCTGTGCGGCTGGAGCCCGGTGTCATGCCACAGAGACCCCCTTGAGGTGTGGGCTGCCTTCCCAGAGCATCCCAGTGCCAGCCCCACACACCCCATGGCCTGGCCTGGCCCCACTGCTGTGGGAGAGCAGCCCGGCAGCAACCGTGGGGGGGGAGGTGGCACGGCAAGGAGTGGCTCTTCCTCCTTGGAGGTGAAGCGAAGGCTTTGAGGAAGCAGCTGAGGTTTGCAGATGTTATGTCACGGCTCCATGCGCCTCCGGGGCTTTGCTTCCTGGAGTGCGGCTGCGTTTCCAGCGCATCACCCTTCCCTGGCCTCTTGTGCGTGGAACCCTGGGGTGACACAGGCTTCCAGGCACCCTGGCTCCATCTAGGGTCAGGTAGGGGCCAGTGAGAGATGGCCTGGGACTCTATGCTGCCATCAGTCTCCCCAGGCCACATGGACATGCACCATGTCCCTTCCCTCTCTGCCTGACAAGGAGCAGTCCCAGTTCCTCAGGGTCTGCAATGTGCATCATCCCCTCTGCGTCCTGCCAGCCCTGCATCCCGCCCTTTCCCCCGCCAGTGTCCCCATGTGTCCCAGGCATCGCCCCTGGGTCTTGGTGCAGACATGCTCTCTCCTGGGGAGGGCTGCTCGCAGGCTTGGCTCCTGCCCTGGCCACTTGCATTGGGGCACAGCATCATCGGAGGCTGGCAAAGCGTGCACAAAGAGGAGGCTTCCAGAGGATGGAGGGATTTTGCCCCTGGCTGCCCGGTATCTAAGCTGGTAAGGGTTATCCCTGTTTGCTACCATCTACCTGCAGCCAGGGGAGATGGCCTCCTCCTCTTTCTGCAAGCAGGCAGCGGTTGCCACCTCACCCTGTGAGCTTTGAGAAGACAATTGAATACAGCTGTAAGTGCATTGGACTGGGAGGTGTCTGTGACTGGGGACAGTGGGTGGAGGATGCCCTCTCACCCTGGGGTCCTGCCCTGGGTGCCCATGCCCTGCATGGGGCCACAACCTTTGTGGGCATCCCCAAACGCCCAAGCCTGGTCTCTGTGAGGGACCTTGCCTGCCCTCCCGGCTGCTGCTTTTTGCCAGGAGGTGGCAGTCAGAGATCACAAGCCTCTGGGGCACCTTGCCAGGGCTGGACACCCATGTGTCCCGGGCTTCCCTGCCCCTCGGGCTCCCAGTTCAGCCTCTGCTAGGCTGCCTGTCCCTGCCAGCAGCGGGAGGGCAGAGCTGCTTGCATGGGCAGGCATGGCACGTACCCTGTGCGGGTGGGAATGCTGGGCTGGGAGCAGCCATCCCGGGCTGGGGCACGGGTGATGTGCGTCCATCGCACGAGGAGTGATGTCTCCTCTGCTTTCTCCCCTGGGAACCAGTAGAACCGGCGGGTGCGGAGCGGTGCCCGGGCTTGTGCGGTGAGGTGGCTGTGTCCCCGGGAGAGGAGGGGATGTGCCAGGCTCCATCACGCACTGGGCTCTGCTGCAGCAACTCCCAGCCTGGGCCAGCCGTGAGCAGCGCCTGTGGGAAGACGGTGGGTGCCAGGAGATGGACACCCGGGCAGGTGAGTAGATGGCATTTTTCTCCTCTTATGGGGCAGAGGTGGGAATGTTTTATAGCACGGGTAGTCGCTTTGTAACCTTCTCTTCCCTTCTGCTGTCTGTGGAGCTGAGGCTCGGCTGCTGGTGTGGCTCTGCCTCGAGCATTGCTGCTTGGAGGCATCTCACCGGGATGCGAGGACGTTGGGTCCCGACGGTGTCAGGGCAGGGAGCACCTCCCACACACGGCACAGCACGGGGCTGGGTATGAAGCCGTCATCCTCCCACCGGCGGTAGGTGTGGGGAGAGGGCAGTTTCGGCAGCCGGCTGATTCAGGGAGGCTATTGCACCACGCTCCTCCTGTCCCGCAGCTCCTGCCACGTGAGTCACTCTTGTGGCAGACTCCCTGACCTCACCCATGCCGTCCTGTGCCGGGGTACCGGGGCTCCTGCCTCACCCCTGGCCCAGCAGGAGCAGGGTGCATCGGCTTCCCACGTTTCCTGGCCTCCCGAGCCCTGCAGAAGGGAAGGGCAGGCTGGTCCTGCTCGTCTGTGGCGCACCTGGGGAGCTGGCAGCCCGATGCTCTGCAGCTCCCGGGGTGTTTGACGGCTCCCGTCAGGTAGAGCGAGTGCTGCGGGATGACCCGGGACGTTGCTCACTATGTAAACACTGTGACCACAGGGGAAATGTTCTCACTCCTCTGGCATCTGCCTAAATTTAGCTGCTGTTAGGTCATCCTTTTCCGCTGCCTCCTTGCTCCCGATGCTGCAAGGCACAGCACCCCATGCCGGTGCCGGGCGCTTGCCCCAAGCCCTGTGTGCAGGCAGGGGAGCACTGTGGGGCTGGCCACACTCCGGGACAGTGGCCAAACCCTGCTGTACCCTCCTGGGCACAGCGGCCTCCAGAGCTGTGCCCACCATCACATCACCTGCGCGTTGCTAACGGGTCATACTGGGACTGACTGGAGGGTTTATTGATGGTGGGGCCCTGCGGGTGAGTGGGGATGCTGGGGTGCAGGGGGTCTGTGGTGACATTTGGGGGGGGGTGTTTGGCAGCGCAGCAGCTGGAGAGGGGTGTGATTAGCAGCCCTGCGCCGCACAGGGCACAGGGTTTGTGCTGTGTGGCAGGCAACCTGCGGAGAAATGGCTGCTCATGGGCTGGGCTGTGCCTGGGCACCATGGCGTCCCCTTGACAATGCCAGGAGTGTTAGCCAGGGCTGGGCTTCACCAGACCCCACGGTGTGGACAGGAGGGTCGGAGGGGGTGCAGAGCCCCCGCACAGGTCCTGCACACCCTGCTTTGTCACCCGGTCCCAGCCTGGTGCTGGCAGCAGGAGGCTGCTCGCCCTGACAAAGGCATCCTCTAGAGGGAACTGCCTGTCCAGAAATGGGTCTTTGTGGCTGCGCAGGGAGGGCAGCGGGGACAGCCCGGGGTATGGCACTGTGTGGCTGCGGGAGGCAGCACTGGGACAGCCAGCTCCAGTGCCACAGCTGGGACACCTTGCTGCTCTTCTGTGTCTTCTCCACTCGGCCGGGTGCTGCCGGGGCACGGCCGGGAAGATGCATCAGAGCTGCAGGGAGATGACAGCCAGGGAGTGTTCCGTCAGCCCCAGGAGGGGGAATAGCAGGGGATCCTGAATATGGGGAACGTGGGCTCCTGTTTACAGCCTTCCTGTTTAGGCTGAGGGCAGCAGGTCACCCATGCTGCCCCTCTGGGCTCCCTTCCCAGGTCACCATCCCATCCCCTCAGCTCGCCTGGGGACTGCTGGTGACCAAGATGACCAGTGTCCAGCATGGGGCTTTGAGGGGAGCAAAAATCTCAATGCTACAGCGCTCAGCAGCCTCAGAGAGCTCAGTCCCTCCACACCGTAGGGACAGCACAGGGTGGGGGGACGTGTGTCAGCCCCACAGCAGTCCTGTCCCCACCAGGGGATGATCAGGACCCCCAGCTTCCCAGAGGTGTTTGTCTGCAGAGCCCCTTCTCCCTCTGTTTTACAGGGCAAGAGCCCATCAACACGCTGGGGGTCGTCTTGGGTGTCGGGTTGGCCTTGCTGATCCTGGTGCTTTTTGGCTACGCCTTTGTCCGGTGGTACCAGAGGGGCCAATGCTGGCGCCGTGAGTAGGGGCAGAGCCGGGGCACAGGCAGCGGGAGGGCTCAAAAGAAAAGGGCTGCGGGGCCTGGGAT
>JAHREE010000438.1:3413613-3436388 GCA_033628505.1 Tringa tobata
CTCCCTTTGCATGGGGCTGAGGTGTCACAAGCCCTCGCCAGTCCCAAACCCACTGTTTGCAGGCACTGCCTGCCCAGGACAGAGATGCCCTGGGGACCCCTGGCTGTCCCAGGGGCTGGAGGGGGGGACAGGCAGCTCGCTGACACCTCTGCCTTCCCCGCAGTGGGCTGGGGTCGGTGGCGGTGGAGCTGGTGCCCCCGTTCAGCATCAGCGGCTCGCTGAGCGAGGCGGGGAGAGGCTACGTGCCTTTCCACGACCGGAGATCGTGAGGCGGGAGCCAGGCTGGCGTTGCAGGTAGGACATCACCCTGCTCCCCCCTGCCTGTGATGGGCGAACGGGTCCCCAGTGGTGTATGTCCCCCAGCAGAGCCCACCGCAGCAGGGCTGCAGGTGCTGAGCAAGAGCGCTGTCCTCCAGGGCCTCCGTGCTGCCTCAGCCTCTGCTCATCGCAACTTTCCCTGGGATAGTCCCAAGGTTTTTCCTGTGAAAGTCCTCCCTGTGCCTGCAGGCCATCGGGGGCTTTCCCTGGGCTCAGGTTTTATTTTCCCCCTGGTGGCTCTGGTTTTGTGTTTCCTTCTCTCTGTCCCCGGCCTGGGGCTGGGTGTGTGGCTGGGGGTGAAAGCTGCTCATGGCTGGGACTGGAGCCCGTGTGCTCCCTGCGCCACTTCCCCACGCTGCCTCCTTCCCCCCTGCTGCCGCCCACCATCCTGCAGCGACAGAAAGAACAACCAAAACCAGCCATGGGGGAACTCCTGTCTTCTGGCTTCTTTGAAAAAAGCCCCTAAATATGCTGGATTTCTACTGAAATTGAAACAATGTGATTTCTGCTTTTTTTTTTTTTTTTTTTTTTCCTTTAAAGAGCTTCTGCATTTGCTCCCTGCAGCTGCGTTTCGCTTGCTGGCCCTCCCTGGCCACGGGCAGCCCTGGAAGGTGCCTGGGGCTGGCTGCCCATTCCCGTGCCAGTGCCCTGGCTCAACCTCCCCTTGATTGAGCTGGAGGAGGAGAGAGCTGCCTTATCCCCGGCTTCCTCAGCACATATCCTGGAAAGAAAAGCCGCCTTTGCCACGGATCCCCATGGCCCAGAGACACCAGCTGACTGTGTGCTCCAGGAGACTGTGGGCCAGGCTGTTGATGAACAGGGCAGTGGGAGTGCAGGGAACTGGGCAAAAGGGACGGCAGTGAGCCACAGGGGCTGGATGGCCGGTTTTGTGCAACAGGGGAAAACGACGTAAGGAAATGAGACTGCTTCAAACTTCATACTTCCCTCCTTAGTCAAATATTTGGATCAGTGTGGAAATTTGTCCTCTGCACTGATAATGCAAGCAAACGCCTCAGAAAGTCCCCGTGGACTTTCTCGTGCCAGTTGCCTTCAACTGCAGCAGAGCAACCGGCCGTGGAGGTGCCTGGAGCAGGCGAGCAGCCCTCTAAAGTTGCTGCCGCCCCTGCCTGGGAACCGGGGAGAGCTTGGGACTATTTATTTGCAGACTGTTTTCTCAGCAGGAAAAGGAAGAGAAACTCGGAAGACCACACAGCTGTGTGTAGGGTAACCGGGGAGGATGGAGCGGAGAGCCCCATTCTGCACCCCGAGCTGATGGCTGGCCACAAGCCCCCTTCCTTCTCCTTCCCTGAGCCCACCGTGCTGCTTCTCGCCGGGTTTGAGCAGTGCTGGGGGCTCTGCGGGTGCCGCGTTGGAAATGCGTTGAAAACGCATTGGAAATGTTTGCATGGGCTGGTGCCAGGGGGAGGAAAGGTGTTTGTGTGGGGGAGGCCCCTCGTTGGGACAGGAGGAGCAGGAGGAGTCAGAGCCCGCGCATTGGGCTGTGACTTCATTCAGGAAAATGTGAGCATCCGGGATTTCCAGAGAATCGGAGGGGATGGTCCGTTCTCTCCGCTATCAAAGCCAAAGTGTGTGGTGTGTGGCTTTCTGGCAAACTCATCTGGGTTTCATTGGAAGGAGACCCCTGGCTGCTCACGGAGACGGGGAGAAAATGCCCTTTCTCTCAGCCCCTGGATGCTGCCAGCTGGAGCCTTTCACAGCGAGCAGGAACCGGCAGCACCCGGCACTGTGCGGGATCCGGCCACAGAGCTTGACGTCAGCAGCGTTAGAAAAAAAAAAGGGGAAAAAAAAAAAGTCTCACTTAGTTTTGATGACTCAAAGAGGAAGCTTAAAAAAAAACACCCAAAAAGAAAGTAAAAAGCCTCAACCCCCAAAATAGCCAGTGGCAGAAGGGATGGTGGAAATGGAAAAGGGATGCAAGCGGCTGGCATCGGCGGTGCCGCTGCAGTGGCCGGTCCCTCTGTGTGACGTGGGGAGAGCATCTCCAGCACCAGGAGTTAGTGCAACGTCAGACGTAACAAGAGGAAATGCGGCAATACATCAACAGCCCTTCGCCTGCCTGCAGTGATTCACGCTTTCGTCTGAAAAAATGTACTGCTGGGTTTCCACCAGCAGTTTTAATGGAACTCTCCCCCGTGAAGTTTCTTGGAAACTAAATGACTTCTGGAAAAACTCTCCAGTGACCTGGCAGGAGCCAAGTGTAGCCCACGGTGAGTTGTTCCCATCTCGTGCTTGTTTCCATTCTGAAAGAATCTGTTCCCCTGCCCAGTTTTAACTTATTCCATTCTGCCCTGAAGATGCTTCTGTCCCCAGGTAGGGGAGATACACACGCACCAGTGCACCCCTGTGAAATCACCGCAAGCTCTCCGGGTCCTTTTCCCTCCTGCTCCTCCGGTGTGTGCTCCCACAACACAGCCCTCCCCTGGGACAGCTGCCCTGGTTCTCAGGTGAGTGTGGAGCTCTCAGAAGGCTGGCTCCTGAACAATCTCCTTTTTTCCCTAGTTGTGATGTGGAAACGCTCTTCCCTGCGTGAGGCAAAGTTGCTGTTTGCTACAGGGGAAAGTCCACATCTGAGAGCAGAAAGCACGGCTTGACCTTAGAAGAGGATGTACAAGTGAACGGACCAAGCAAATAAGACCACATCCTTTCTGTATTTACAAATTAAATAGAATAAATAATGTCTGTATGCAATAGTGGCAGGACGGTGGACCATAGTGTGGGCAGGGCTGCCCTGGCTCGTGCTGGGCCCTTATGGCAGGTGCTGCCCCGCACCCCGTCAGAGGTAGCCAGCACCCCGTGGTCTCTGCCGTAGGGGCTGAATAGGGTCTCTGTAGGGTCAGGAAAGTCCCTCGCTCCCTCCCAGTGAGGTCAGTCAGGGCAAGAGGTCCACGCTCCCAGCAGCAGGATGGATGGCTGACGTCAGGCTGCTCTTCGCTTTCAGTGTCTGTGTTGTGAAAGGTCTGGCCGGCATCAGTGGCACGTACGTCAGCTGGAGGAGCCCGGCGCTTGCCTGTGGGAGGGGGAAATGGGGAGGAGAAGTGCAGGGCTGGCACCAGTCCTGAGCCCCGGGGCTGTGTACCCTGTGCTGGGCTGCTGGGGAGGGCAGACAAGGCAGGATCGCCCTTTGGAAACATCCTGGGGCTGTAGCCTTGGGCTTGGTGGCCAGGGAAAGGGGGGGGACAAGCCCCTCCAGTGCTGTCCATCCCCGTGTCTTGTTAGCTTTATGCCAGAGACTGGCTGGAGGGAAGGGGCAGGGCTGGCCACAGCGGTACCGGGGCCAAAGCAGCCCCAGAGGTAGCCAGGCTGGTTCTTCTCGGGCGAGTCTCGGCTGCGGCACTGCTCAGGTTGATGCGTTTGGGGCTCAGCGGTAGCTTATGGGAGTAGCTGCTCCCTGTGGTCAGTGGCTAGAAGAGGTAGATGGGTCAGTGTGCGGGGCTGGCCCCGCTCCCCAGCCCGGGGACGGCTCACAGGCGGCTGTCCTTGCTGTCCCCATTGAGCAGGCTCAGGGGGTTGATCTGCAGCGTGAGCCACTCGTTGTTGCTGAGGCTGGAGATGAGGGGCAGCGTCCCCAGGAGGTCAGTGTTGAAGATGCTCAGATCGAAGGGAGATTTCAGGAGCTCGGGGCCGGCTTTGGAGGCCGAGGGAGCACGCGGAACCCCATAGCTTAGCAGAGTGGGGGCTTGGGGCCCCACCTGGCTGGAAAAGTCCCAGGCGGTGGGCTCCTGAGGGGCGCCCCATGCGGCAAGGTCCTGTGTGTGGCTGCGCGGATGCTCGGGAGAGGACTGCTTCAGATACCCTTTGGTCACAGCCAGCTCGGTGCACTCTACATCCAGCACGATGTCAGTGTTCCCTGGGCTCTGTAGGGATCCTGCACAGCCTGAGAAGAGCATCCCTGTGGCTGGGTCCTGCCTCGGCTCCACCGTGCCCTTGGACTGTTGCAGGTACCCACGGAACTCCAGGTCTTGCTGGCTGTCCTGGTCAGTGGCAGGGGCGACCCCGAGCTCCCCTCCATGGGGCTGCTGGGTCTCTGTCAGGCTGGCGTTCTCGCTGCTGGAGGAGCATGTGGGGTGAAGGCAGGGGGTCTCCAGGCCCACCCCGCTGTCATCACTGATGGGCAGCTGCTGCTTGTAGCCCTGGGGCTCAGGGCCCAAGGAGCAGCTCAGTTCCGAGGAGGAGGAGGTGCGCAGGCAAATGCCGCTGTCGGTGCTGGTACAGCTGCTGTCTCTGCTCCCCATGCTCTCTGTCCCCAGCAGGCACAGCCGGTCTTCGGGGCATGCTGGGAGCCTCCAGCCCTTCTCTGGGGACAGCTGGCCTGTGCCGCCACTGCCATCGTGGCCACTGTCCTGCTGGGGCTCCTTCTGGCACAGGAAGAGTTGCTGGATGGGGTCTGTGTCCAGGCTGCCCGAGGAGGAGGACTCCTGCTCCACCCAGAGTGGGCTCTGCTTTATGAAAGACTTCTGGGGAGGAGAGGAAAGAGGGGAATGAGCTGTGCTTCTCCCCTGCTTGTTGCCACCCTCTCCCAACATCTACCCAAGCCTGCAACCTCATGCCGGACATAAAGGGTGCTGAGTGCCCGGCTGTCTTACCAGGACGGACGGTGGCCTCATGGGTTTCTTTATGTAGGTGCAGACCAGCAGAGCCCCCAGGAGGCCCAGGAGCAACATGGTGATGAAGGAGGAGCTGACGATGCTCAGGGAAAGCTCTGTGCTCACTGCGGAAGAGGACATGCCCGGGTGAGGGAGGAAAGGCAGAGCCCTCGGTGCTCACAGCACGAAGGTCCTACAGCAGGGGCACGGAGTGGTTGCCCTGATGTGGACCCTCAGGGTTAGGAGGGCTGAGGAGGATCTGCATCTCACAAGGCCCCCCCCACCTTCCCTGGCTCTCCTGTCACTTACTGTGTCTCTTGCCGGTGGTGACACACTGCTCGTCGGTGCGTGTGGCACTGATGCGCCGGCTGGCCACGTCGGGCTCCACGCTGATGCAGTACTCCGTGTCCCAGAAGAGGTTGCTGATGTTGAACTCCGGGACGGTCTCCACCACTTCGGACTGCAACGACCAGAGCGCGGGCTGGTACCCGAGAGCCCCCAGCCCCGTGCTTTCCTCCCGCCTCCTCCACTGTCCCCAGGGTGCTCAGCAGTACAGCCACCAGCAGCTAGGCTCAAAGTCCCCACAGGAGTTGGGGAACCTACTGCAATGAAACACTCAGAGAAATCTCTCTGTGATGTTGTGGCTGTGAGAAAGCTCCATATCAAGTTTTATATGAGGCTGTACTTTAAAAATGTGGTTTTCAATTTGAGCAGCACTGCATGTGATGGATAGGGACCAGCAACTCATCTCACCGTCCAATTGTCCTGCACCCTCCTGACATACACCCGGTACAGCCTCGCATGCCTCTGAATGTCCTCGAATCTCACGGTGAGGTTGTCCTTCTTGAGGAGCAGCTGCAGCTCCACATGGACAGTGTTGCCCATCACGGAGAGGCTCTGGCCCGAGAGGCGCAGGCTGGCTGGAAACAAGACAGTTGGAAGAGCACGTTAGGGTTTTCTCCTCTTTGTAGCAGTGGGCTGAGCACTGGGTCCCTCGCAGCTGGTGCTGCCTGTCCTAGGCTTGTCCCATCCCGTCCCATCCCATCCTGCAGCCTGGCTGCCCTCCGGAAAGGTATGAAGAGAAATCCCTGCTCTCATCTGTCCCAAAGTTCTTCCCCAGCAGTGTGGCACCCTCACCCCTGCCATCCTCAAAGCCTCCTGCCCGCAGGGTGGAGGCAGACAGCAGACCTACCTTCTTGTGGGGAGAAAGAGTTGGTCCTTTGCCACATGGATGTGCGATTTCTGGACACGGCCCTGACCCGTGCGTAGTAGCGCCGGGCAGGATCCAGGGTGTAGTACGTGAGGTCGCAGGAGTGCTCCGAGATCCTCCTGCACCTCGGAATGGCTGTCCAGGGCAAATTAGTGCCATAGCTGTAGGGAGAAGAGCCGGTGTGAGAGCGGTGCTGGCTGATGCCAGGGACCCCGTTGTCACCATTGCCAGTGATCTCGGGCAGGGGCCAACCCTCCCTGTGCCCTTCCATGGCTGTACTCACACTTTGTGCTCCACTTCATAGAGGACGTCTCTTGGGGGGTTGTGTCCCGGCTCCCACCGCAGCATGTGATGTGCCATCTCCGCAGCAAAGTGCACGTGCCTGGGGCTCGCCAGCTGCTCACCTGCGGGACCCAAGGCCAGCGTTAGCTGAGGCTCTGTGGCATCCTGTCCTGTCCCATCCCCCTGGGACCCACGGGAGCAATTGCCTCCTCGATGGCTCACCTGGAGCTCAACCCCATGTGTTTAGCAGCCAGCCACCCAAAAAGCTGCAGGCTCAGCCCTGGCTCAAGCTTTGCCCAGCCCAGTATCACTTCCCAGTCTCAGCGATTGCTCATCCTCCTCTATTCCCTTCCTCTCTCTTCTGGGGACAGCCCAGCTCACCCCAACCAGACGATCTCCCTGCTTTTCTGGCCCGAGAAAGGATTCAAAACCTGCTGCGTTGGTGTCCCTGATGGCCCCTGCTCTTTGCTAGCGTCTCTATTTGGATTCAGCTTTCCTGTTTTGATTATCTGCTGTCTGGAAGGAACAGACTTTTTCACACCTCCTGCCTGAATTTCGATATTGTGACCTGTAGCAAAGCACAGCTAGATAATATCTGGCACCCTTTCTCTGCCGCTTTCCTCAGCAGCCGCCTCTGACGGCAAACACGAAGCCACACAAGGGGAGGAGGGCCGTCAGCAGGGCACCCACCGGGGCATTTGGCTGCAATACAAGGGCACTGTGGTCCACACTGGGGGAGGTGAGCGAGGCTGATGCCCAAGGACTAACACAGCCTTTAGGTTCCCAAACAGTAAAGAAGGTGAGTGGTGATCAGGGAGCCGTGTCCTGCTCCAAGCAGGCAGGAGCCGGTGGGTACCACCAGCCTGAGCCCTGACCAGCCAGCAAAGGTGTCCGAGCTGAACCCCAAACCACAGCAGCTCCTCTCACCACCTTCCCCCATCTCGGTCCCCAGCCTGGTGACGGGATTTTGGGTGCGGAGGGGAGCAGAGCAGCCCCCTGGGAACCGTGAGGCTCAGACACAGCAAGCAGGGGAGCCCAAAGCCAACGTGCTGTGGGCAAGAGAGACTCACCATCTGTCCGCCGGGCGAGGAGGAGCAGTGCCACACACAGTGCCAGGGCTGAGGCGGAGAGGGCCATCCTGGCTCAGCATCCTCCACGGGCACCAGGCTGGGTGAGCAGGGTGCTGAGCTCTGCTCTGGCTGGCTGCCGAACGCTTGTTTTTCCCCCAGGGGCTGGCTCAGTGACGTCTCGGAGGCGTTAGCGCAGTGGGAGGAAAGTAGCAGCGTAGCGACTTCCACTTTTTCTTTAGCTGGGGGTGAGTGGGTGGACAGTAATCTCTCACCCCAGCCTGGGCAATTCCTACCAGCAGCCTTAAAGGAAAAGGTCTGGGGACTTTTCTGAACAAAAAGGTACACTGCTGAGAAAGGGAAAATAGGACTAAATCATGTGTCTGCCACGGGGGTGTCATAACTAAATGAGATGCTAAAAGCACGGCACAGGGGTGGAGCATCAGCACCAAGGACAACCTGGCTCAGGGACTTTACTGAGCACAGCACCCGCCTGTGCGTGTGTCCTGGGGCCAGTGCCTTGTCCAAAGCCATCTGGGTGGCCTTGGAAGCTCTGAAGTGGGGTGCGGCAGAGGGGGCTGAACGATGTCTCCGGGGCTCTGGCAGCCCTGGCCCCAGGACAACGTCCTGGTGGTGCTGGCCGCAGGTGTTAGGACGTGAATTGCCACTGAGCAGACTGCAAGCCCTCTGCTTTGCCTTCTGGCAGGCTACCTTACAGCAGAGCCTTGCTTGAGGGCTTTCCTGGGGCCTGTGCAAACCCGGGGGCCCTCATGTGATGAAGAGCGATATTTTTTTTTTCTTGAGAAGAGGAATTTCCCACTGGGGAATTAGTGGAAAAGACAGAGATAAAAAGAGTAACAGAAACCGAGAGGGCTCTGGACAGCCTGAGAAAGCTTCAGAGCAGTCCCTGGCTCAGTGGGCATAGAGGTATGGGACCACAGGTCCCTTGGGCGCAGCAGGATGGCTCCTCAAAGAGCCATCTTAAATGCCCAAACTAGGAGATTTCTGCTTTTTCCCCTGACTCATCCTTCCTGCTAAAGCCCACAGGCTTCCATGAGCGGGCAGCCTTGCCCGAGCACCGGCACATTTGTCATCTGGAGGACGGGTCCAGCGGTGACACCGAGCTGTCCTTTGATGCCTGGTGGGTGACAGGACCTCGGGCACGGCACGGTGCCATTCCTGGCTCTTGTGGCACCCAGGGACACGTGCCAGGGACTCCACTTTGCTGGGGCCATGGGGAATAAGGAAATGAGTTTGGGGTTCTGGGCACCCAGAAGCGGCCAGAGGCTCTCCCTCTGCTGAGGGTTGACCGTAGGGACAGGCAGAGGGGGGACGGGTGCTGTAAAATGTCCCCTCCTCAGCTTCACTCCTAATTGGCTTTATTCTTCCCTCTTTGTGATGTTCTGTCACTCTGTTCTCAGCTTGTGAGTCAGATCTGGGCATCCACTGAGTTTAGGAGTCCTGAGATGAAGCACAACCTCATCCCCCACAAAGCCACAGCTTGCGTTTCAGGTAAAAGAGTGAAAATCAAAAGCAATGGGACCAAAAATGAGGAAGGAGGGAGCCTTCTGGAAAAGACACCGCAGGGCTGGTCCTGTGGGTGAGGCGGTTGAGAGGCTGGGGAGAAATGGTTGGCAATTTAGGGGAAAATGAGACGGGCTTGAGGAGAAATGGCAGTTCTGCTGAACGCTCAGGTCATAAGCAGGGCAAGCGTTCCACGATGCTCGTGCTGGTACCCAAGCTGCTGCGGGGATGCGGGAGGAGCTGGTGCGGAGAATGCCGCCTAGTTTCCTTTTCATCTTCAAAATAACGGAATAATCTTTGGATAGGAATAGCTGTGTTTTTAACAACCCGTCAATCACCTGGGTCAGAACATCACAGAGGGTCTTTCCTTTATGTTATCCTCGTCCGTTCCCGATCCCCTCATGCCTGGAGGTGGGAGCAGAGCGGAGGAGCCGCCGGGCTCTGTGGGACTGGCAGTGCCAGCTCCGGCTGTGTGTGTTATTAGCATCTAGGTTTGCGAGCTGGGGGGGCAGGGAGGTGCAGCAGGGCTCGGAGGAGCAATTACCAGCAGGAAAGTATGAAGATTTCACGCGGGAGGTGTTGCGAAGGCCTGACATTTAACATCGGGTTGCCGGGGTCAAGCCCAGGCACACAGTTCTCTGTAACTTGCTTTCCGTTGGTGGCTTTCTAGAAACATCAGCAAACAATTATTCCTGGAGCTGTCACCTGGGCCTACTTTCAGAAAAGCCCTTTGCAGAAGAGGCTGTGGCTTCTCGCGCAGGTATGCTGGCCAGGGACCCAGCTCGTTGCTTGCCCAGCCCCGGTGGCACAGGGCAGCTGCAGAAAGCAAACAAAATGCTGTTAGTCCTGGGCGTGAAAACTAGAGAGGAGTGTGCTGCAGAGCCAGGGCTGGCTCAGAAACCACCCCTGGGAGCGGGGAAATCCCCTGAGCAGGTGGCCTGGCTTGTGGCCACCACCGGGGAAGTGTTTGCCCCACGCAGTGGAGTGCAGGTGCTGGACCTGCCAGGGCCTGGGTGGGCTCATTGGAGAGAGGCAGGCGAAGGGCTTGACAATGACCTTGCCAGAAGAAAATAGGAGCAAACACTGAGATCAGGATGGACTCGGGTCTCCTCCTCTGAGGTCCCCGATTCCCCTCTCTGGCTGCCTGGGTTTGGCCCCAGGATGTGTGTGGGAGAAGGGCAGGAATTGACCCCGCTGGGAAGGGACAGGACGGGGAGCCCCAGGGCAGGTTGGAGGGATCCATCCTGGGCTTTTCAGCCTTGAAGTAGGTTTCCTCCAAGCCTGGGTGGCCCTGCTTGTCTCCTGCCCTCCTGATGAGCCGGTGTGGGTGGGGAGCCGGATGAATAAGGGACTTACGCTATGAATAATGCTGGGAGAAATGTGCCGGGAAAATAGTGTCAGGATGGGGCTCACGGGAGGCAGCACACTGCCAGACAGAGGGGCGGACGCTGGTCGAAGCTGGGAGCAGCCTGGGTTATGTGGAGCACCGGCTGCATCTCTGGGAAACCCTCCTGCCCCTCTGCTGTGCAGTGATGAGCAGGGACCGCAGCGCAGCCCCAGCTGGCGAGGAGGGCACTGAGGGGCTTGTGTCCAGGGGTCTGGACATCAGAAACCACACAATGGATCTGGGCCTTTTAATCTGGATATTTTTACCTGTTTATCCCGAATGTGCAGTGCTGGGTTAAGCAAAGCATCTCCTCGCTCCTGCCCACAGAGGAAGAGGGAAATGGCTGCTTTCTCCTTGCACAATGCAAGAGCATCACTCCATGAGCAAAGGAGTGAAAAAGCTTCTTGGAGAAACTAGAGCTGAAGGGCATTTCATTTCCCTCGAAACAGGGCATTCTGCACTTCTTTGTCACCTGGGGAGGGTTTCTTCTGGGGCTGGATGTGGTTGTGCATCCCCTTTTCTCCCATCCTCAGCTGGCGCTCGCTGCCCTTGGCTGAGGCAGGAGAGATGTGGGTGAGCGTGGGGTGGGCACACGGTGGAGAAGGGCAGGCAGGGAGCCAGGAGAAGGCTGAGGAGCCCCCGGTGCGAGGGATGCTGCTCCCCCCCAGGGCCAGACCTCACCTTCTCCCAAACCGTGGCCACATCCAAGGGTCCTGCTGCCCCTGCCCGGTGTTCCAGCGCCTGGCTGGGGCCACCAGCAGCAGGTGTTTTGCATGCTGTGCCTGGAGCAGTTGGGAAACAAGGCAGCGGTGGAGCCGGGCAGCAGGTCGGACTGGTTTCCTTCCGCGCCCGGCGCTGGCACTGACGTACGAGCCCGCTCGCCAAACAGATTCTGCCCCGTCCCCGCGGACCTGACTTGGCTCTGCGCAGCGAAGGATGGCTGTGCCGGACCTCTGATCCCAGCCCAGCCCTGCAGCGGCCCATGGACGGCAGAGCCTCCCCGGTAAGGCGCGGGCAGCTCCCCCAGCTCTGCTGGCAGAACCGGGAGTGGTTCTGTGGCCGTACGGACCTGCTTTCCTGGGGGTTTGGTGGAGGACCCGGTTTCTTCCTCCTGCTCTCTGGGGCGTTGCCTTCGCAGCAGCCTGTGGCTACTGGCGGGGTGAAGGGCTTGGGGTGAGCTGCCTGTGGGGCTGCTGCCTCCGGCACCCCCTCGGCACGGGAAAGGAGGAGGACTGCCGCCAGCATCCCCGGCTTCAGGCCTGCGAGGTGACAGGGACCCCAGCACCATTGCTTTTCCGTGCTGGAACTGGGGAGACCGGCTGATGGGGGGGGCTGGTGCTGCTGGTGGGAGCCGGTGCCACGGGGTACCCATGGGGCTGCATGTTGGCAGCAGTGACAGCGCGCCGGTGGCCCTGGCTCTCCCTCGCCCGCTTTCCCGGCAGTTTTCCCAGTGCTCTTTTTGGGCTGGGTGGACCAGGGACTGCTCAGTCTCAGCCGTGGGGCCCTGCCGAGCATCCTGTCATGAGGAAAACATCCATCCCCGGCTGGGCACCCGGCTGAGCCCGCCCGGGCGAGGCAGCAGGTAATTAGCAAGCCCAGCACTGCCAGCTGTGCCAGAGACGTCCGGGATGTGCAAAGCTGGCAGGGATGGGGTGGATGGGGCTCGAGGAGAGGCAGAACCAGCTGTAAAAGCCACCCTCTTCCTGCCCCTTGCTGTGCAGCTGCCTCAGAGGCAACCGGGAGCAGGGGCAGAGTGGGCTGGTGCCAGGTCCTGAGGGAGGGCAGCCTGTCCCCAGCACTGCTTTGCAGTGTGACCCCGGCTCTGGGTGGCCCCGAAAGCGGGCAGTGGCACAGCATCTTGGTGAGAGCAGGGGAGGAATTGGGATGCTCGCCTATGGAGAGAATTACCCAATGTTGGGCATCCCCACTGGGCCACCTTGGCTTTGTCGTTTTGGATTAAATGGGCCCTTAGGAGTCCCAGCTGCCACCCTCGACTCTGCAACTGCACGAGAGGCGCTTCATCTTCCTGTGCCTTGGTTTGCCCATCCGTGGAATGGGGTGAGCGGAGATTACTCACCCCCCTGGAACATTTTCTGCGCTCTGCCTGAAGGGCTACTCACATGGGCATAGGGCAACCTGTCCCTGGCCAGATGGGGCTGACTCAATCGATGTGGCTTGTCACCTGCATTTGCAAAATGGCCCTGGCGTGCTTTGGGATTTCACTTCCCTGTGTGTTGCCCCTTTATGGCATCTGGGTTTCAGCACTGTCCTCCTGCATCTCCTGCCTGGTTTGTCCCCCAGACTGGGCATCTGTCTCCTCCCAGGGAGGCTGTGAGACTTGAGCGGGATGAGTGTCACCAGGAGGAAATGGGGGCTTTCACACATTTGGGCGAGTTTTGTCCCGGGTGAGCGTGAGGACCACATCACTGTTGTGTGCTTGCTGGGCTAATCTGCTGTGGATGATCAGGGCTCCACAACCAGGTGAAGGAGATGGTTCATTGCTTGACTGTGAGGGGCGGGCTGCCCAGCTCAGCTGGGAAAGATGATCACCTCTTTAGGCAGCTCCTTCTAGCTTATTTAAGCCAGGCTGCCTCTTTCCCCTCTTGATGCTCCAAATTTTGGGTAGCTGCTGTGCCTTTCTGCTGCTTTGAGACATGGCTGGGCCCTGGGTCTGGTTGCAACACCCCAGGTGTTGCCTGGCTTCTTCCTCTCTCCCTCCCACTCCGAAACTGTGGGTGACTGCTGGCTGGTTTCCCTGCCTTCCCTCCCCATCACGCCTGGATCCTGAGCCTCCAACCCAGCCTGGACCGCCTTTTTCCCTGGTGATTGCCCTCTGCTGGCATGGATTTGGTGGCCTTCCCTCTGCCGCTGGGACTGGAGGTCAGTGCACATGGCAGCTCACGCTGCGAAGGGGACGGGCTTCTCTGGTGCTGCTCTGTGGCTTTTTCCCAGCTCTGCTCAAAGCCTTGGAGCAGAGCGAAGGTGGACCGAGGTGGTGTTTATGCTCAGGGCGGGTTTAGCAAAGGGCTGAACTTGCAGATGGGCACTTTGTGCGCATCCCCCAGGCGAGCAGAGCTGGCCAGGAGCTCCTCCGCTAGCCCCCAGAATTCCTCCTCCCCTGTTGTGTGACAGTCAGCCCTGGCACCCAAAGGAGCTGGTTGTGTTCCCCCCTTTCCCACGCCTGACTTTCAGGCGCCAGCCCACAGCGGCACCGAGCGCTCTCGCGGCTGCGAGGACCTTTGCAGAGAGGATGTCAGAAGAAGGGCTCTAACCGCAGCGGCGCGTGTGAGAGAGGCATGGCTCCGGGTCTGACTTTTACTCAAAAGCCAGCAAAGGATGAGTAAAGGTTTTGTGGGCAGAAGTCGCAGCTCACTCACCAGGGTAACACACGCTCCTTAACTGAAATGTCTTCGTGAAGCTGCTGCTGCTGTTTGTTCTCTGCTCCAGGGGCTGTACAAGAGCAACCAGTTGTGCTGGTTACCGGGAGCCCCTCATAAAAGCTGTTAGCTTCTGCATAGTCTTAAGAAAGAAAAATACTTGGACTTTAGACTTTTAAGGAAATAAGTAGCTAATAGTTCTCCTGAGTGTAAGAAAGGGCATGTGTTTTCTGCTAAGAGCAATTTAACCTAAGTGAACTTTTTGTGTTAGTTTGAAATGTTTGTATGCTGGAGGTAGAAATGCTTTCGTATCCAGCATCGCTGGCTTACTGGTGAAGCTGGGCTGTGTTTCCTAGCACAGTGGAGAGGTTTGTCTTTAATGGTGCTGTAATTCTGCTGGTCTGATAACTGAAGGGTTGTGCTCACTGCAGAGTGAGGCATGTGAAATATCAGACGCGTGGAGACAGCATACAAATGCCCACTTCAGTGATACTGTCTGGCTAGTTACAAAGCCCTCATTTACACATAGACAGGAGGCATTCTTTTCCTAGGAAAAGTGCCTGGCATCTGCTTGGGGCTTTGTTTCTGCAAAGCAGCAGTGCGGGACCCGCTGCAGCTCTGGCTCCCGTGCTGGTTGTGTGTGATTTCTAACAACGGGCACTGAGGGTACCCGGGGATGTTTGGCGGTGCGAGTGTGCAGTACTTGCTGTGGGAACTTGAATGCCATCGGTGTGACTGCTCCGACGCCTTAGGGGAGGACAGGAGAAGCCAAGCCTGCAGCCCGGCTGCCCTGGGCTGCTGTGGAGTTCAGGCATAGGGAAAAGTGGCCTTTGGCTGCGGGCTGAGTGAATTCAGGCTTGTTACGGCTGCCTGGCGGGGAAGGGGTGGGTGATGCTGTGAAACAGAACTGCTTCTGCTCCTCCCCATGCTCGAAGGAGCCCAGGGAGGTGGCTTTCAATGGCCGGGAGATGTTAGCAGTGCCTGTGCCAAGGTCCCCGCAGGCGGCAGGAGGAGGTCTGTGCCGGGGGGTGGCCCTGCACACGCCGCTGCTGGCCAGGGCGGGTGGCCAGGGAGCCTCCCCGGGGAGCCTGGGGTGCTGTGCCGGCCGGCTCTGCGGCCGATGCGCCGGGGCTGGGAGCGGTTACTAAGGCACAGAGAGAGATGTGCTTTAGTGCATCTAAGATGTACTGTCCCCCTGTGATGTCCGGCTGGGGCAGACCCCACGCGGGGAGCACGCGTGGCCACGCCGGGGTGTGTGACTCACGGGATAATGCCCAGGAAGTTACACCACTGCATTGCAAGAAAGGGCACAGCCGTATTTACAAAGCATGAGCCTGAGCAGGCTCCTGATGTGCTCATTAGGGTCCTTGATTCCTGGCAGGAAGCACGAGGGTAGGCAGAGAAAATCCAGCTGGAAGAGGGCGACTTGCCGTGTGCTGGCTGGCGATGCCCTTGCAGTTTCTGTGAGGCATGCAGCCAGCTCTTATGGCCAGAGGTGTAGCTGGGGTTTTACAAATGGCAGAGGAAACAGCATTTATTGTGGGCTTTGTACACAGGTCCCCTCTGAAGGAAGGCAAGAGGCTCTCGCTTCCATAGCTGGTGGAAGCTGATGGAAGCGCTTGGAAGAGTGTCCCTTGAGGAAAGGAAACAAATACATATTCTTTTGCAAATTCATGGATTAGGAGTGACATAACTGCAGAGCAGCATTCCAGGGTGCAGGATGTTTCAGGGCTTGGAAAACACTGATTATTAAGTATTACTAAATAACAGCTGGAAATTGCACTGTATTTTTCAAATGGCTAATTAAGGATAGATGCATAAATTGGGGCACTAGCCCCGTGGAACTGGGCCACGGTGTGACTGACCCCATGCCAAATACCCAGCCGATGGCTCTGATCAAAGCGATCAGTTGGGGAAATCTGGCCAGCATCCACCTAAAGGGGAAAAGCTCTGCGACAAAGAGGTTTTTGGCTGCCCTAGATGGAGTATGACTTGAGTTTTGTGGTACAGAGAGGGACACTGCAGCGGTAACTCTTTGTGTGTTTCATGGTGCTGTGGAGGAATAGCCACCAGCAGCAATCACTGGCCGTGCTGGGAAGTTCAGTGCAGTGCTGGGGAGCTCAGCTTCACGTCGCCTTCTCCTTTATGGCTGTCTGGATGACAGCTGTGAGGACTCTCTGGTGGGCAACAGTCACTGCCACTAACGGTCCTCTCCTCACAGACCACGGCATCGCCCAGCAGTGTCCCCCCCAGCCTCCATGCCTCCATAGTCAGCAGCATCTTTGGTGCCCGACCTCCGCAGCCTCCAGAAAGTGTCCTCGGCATTAGCTTCAAGCCCTACAGCCCAGAGTCCAGCGCGGCCCCGACCCCCTGCACGACCTGTGAGAGCAAACGTAAGAGGATGGGGCTGAGGGTGGTCTCTGGCCACCCTGACCCTGGTCCTACCCTGGGTGGAGAGGGATGGAGGGAGGCAGGGAACGGGTGCCTGTTTCCCCTGCTGGGCACAAGCTGGTGTTTCCCTGGGGATGTGAGGGGTGCCAGGGGCAAGGGAGAGGACAGTGACCATGGTAGGATGGGGGGACACCCCAGGGAGGTGTGTGGTGTCCATGACTCTGCTCCCTCACATCTTGTGGGTCCTGTGGGGAACTGGGGAGCTGCTGGTATGTGCTGGTGGGCAGCAGGGCCCGGGCACCCCGGGAAGGCAGTCACTCCCCCTGACCCTGCCTCTGTCCTGCTGCCAGGATCTTCCATGTTCAGAGCTCCCTGCATGAGCCAGCGACGGCTTGCACTCATCTTCTGCGTCTCCATCCTCATCGTGCTGCTCATCGCCCTCATCCTGCTGTGTGAGTGGGGTCCCAGCCTGGGGGCTCCCTGGGGTGGGGGGAGACTTCATGAGGGGCTAGGGGTCAGCAGAGGCTGGGGACACCGAGGCTGGGAAGTGCTGCAGGGAAAGCACCCGGGCCGGGAGGTGACAGGCAGAGATGCGCTCTTCCCATTTCCTGAGTGTTCCTGACATCTGGTGGACACGCAGGAGCAGGATCGCCGGGGAAAGGAGAGCTGCTGCTGGGGCTCCCTGCGCTCCCGAGTGGGGCTGGGGGGGCTGCACGGTGCTTTCCTTTTCTCGGGCTGACTTCAGTGGGCAGTGGGACACCCCTGGGAGCACCCACCCTTGCCCTCCCTGAGGGCAAAGCCGTCAAACCCATAGATGGAACAGGCACAGACACCGGGGGAACGGCTTTAGCCCTGGTAACATCTAGCTGGGGGTTCTCCAGCTGCTGTAGCTGCTGGGCTTGGAAGCACTGGGCAGGCTGGAGGTATCATTCTGCAGGGGCAAGCCCGAAGAGGGTTAAGCGAGAGGCTGGCAGCTGCTGGGCTGCCACGGAGGGATGCTCAGGGCTGGCTGGTCCTCCTTCAGCCCTGCATCCCGCAGCTCTTCAGCCTTGGCTCGAACGGCAGCCCGGCACCCAAGCTTGGTGTTTGGGACTGCCCTTGTGCGTGACAGACCTCCAGGCTCCCGTCAGGGTGGGTCGTGGCACCCTCACCCACCGCAGTCCCTGCCAGCGACCCCGGTCTCACCGCGGCGTGCGCTTGCTTCCAGTTATGTTCTGGCGGTCGCAGACCGGCATCGTGTACAAGGAGCCCGCCGAGAGCTGCAAGGACAGCCCCGTGCGCTGCGACGGCGTCGTCGACTGCTCCCAGAGGAGCGATGAGCTGGGCTGCGGTGAGGCACCGGGGGCGGTGGGAGCGACGGGAGCCCCCCGGGGCGCTGGGTACCACTGACCCACCACCGGCTCCATCCCCACAGTGCGCTTCGCATCCGACGGGTCCTTGCTCCACGTCTACTCCAGCGCGGAGAGCCAGTGGCTGCCGGTGTGCAGCAGCGCCTGGGACGACTCCTTCTCCAGAAAGACCTGCCGGCAGCTGGGATTTCAGAAGTAATTCCCTGAGGATGAGTCATCCCGCTCGGGCACTGGGGCCTTGCCGGCTCCCTGGGCATTGCTCTGGCCCTCCTGCCCGGCTGGGTGTACAATCCACTGTGCTTTTTCCCCCAACATTGTGCTTTTCTGGTGGAAAGCTGTGTGTCCAGCACTGCTCTGGGCATTTTTCTGTCCCGTCCCCCCCAGGTTTAGGGTGTAGAGCCCCTTATAGAAGGCGGGCACCAGGCAGACAGTGCCCAGCCAGGGGGGACCCTCACTGCCTCTCTCCTCTCCCCTTCCAGTGCGTCGCAGACGGAATACATCCCCCTGCACCTCCCCGGCAAGAGCCTCACCGTGACCGACGAGCGAGACACCATCCAGCAGAGCCTCAACAGGTACCGGGCAGCGTCACCTCCTGGCCCTGGCCCTGCCTTGGTGCCGCAGGGACAGGGCTGAGGCTGCGTCTCCCTCTTCTCTCCTGCAGCTCACAGTGTCTCACGGGAAAATACGTCTCCCTCCGATGCACAAGTAAGGGGGCTGGCCGGCAGGGCTCCTGGCCAAGGGCAGGCGAGGCCAAACACAGGCTCGGGAGCACTTTCCTCCTTTCTTTGCACAGGCTTGGGCAAATAGGGCATTTTCCAGCAAACTTTCTGGGTAATAGAAAACCACAAAGGTTGCTTGGTCTCCACTGGCCCCTATGAACTACTGAGCACCGCTGGTGCCTGTGGGTGGTGGGGAGGTTGCGTGCGCCCCCTCCATGTTGCCTCCTCTCTGAGCCCCTCTCTCATCCCCGTTCTCCCCTCCAGCCTGTGGGCAGAGGATTTCTGGACGGATCATCGGGGGAAAGGAAACTTCGGTGAACAAATGGCCCTGGCAAGTCAGTGTGCAGTATGGGCCGATCCACATCTGTGGTGGCACCATCATCGACGCGCAGTGGGTCCTTACTGCAGCCCACTGCTTCTTCATGTGAGTGCTGCCACCCAGCCCGAGCCCCGTGCCCGGCATCTCACTCCCTGCTGCCCCCCCTGCTAAAGTATCTCACCACCTTTGCCCAGGAACAGCATGAAGATCCTCGACGACTGGAAGGTGTACGGCGGGGTCTCAGACCTGAAGCAGCATGGAGAGGGCATCCCTGTCTCCCAGGTCATCATCAACTCCAACTACAGTGATGATCATGATGACTATGACATTGCCCTCATGAAGCTCTCCAGGCCGCTGACGCTCTCAGGTGAGACCTCTCGGCTTGCCGTGCCACTCGCCTGGGGCTGGTGTGTTCAGGGGGGCAGAGAGAACCTGGGGATGGGCAGGAGCCAAGTGGCAGCTCAGGTCCCCACGGAGCCAGCCCTGGGGCTGCTGCCAGCTGGAGCATCCTACTCTGCTGTGACCACTCTAGTTTTCCCTACCTGTCCTGTGGTCGGGACCTGGCCCAGCATGCAAACAGCTGTGGGCTCGGCCAGCATCGTGCCACTCGCTGTGCCCCACATGGTGGGGGGCTGGCAGGGAACCTTCCCCGGGTGGGTGTAGAGGGGAGCGTTTCCTGCCCACCACGCTCCTCCCTAGCCACAGGGCTGGTGACTTCAGCGGCTATTTTGCTCCTGGGTGACTCATCCCTCTCTCCTTGCCTGGTTTTCATCATGTCTCCCTCCAGCTCAGGTTCGCCCAGCCTGCCTCCCCATGTACGGCCAGCGATTCCAGACCGGCAGGTCCTGCTTCATCACTGGCTTTGGGAAGACCAGGGAGAACGAAGGTGAGGGAGGACGCTGGCTCTCTGCAGGCAGCTCCTGTGAGCCACAGCCTGACCTGTGAATGCAGCACGAGGAGCAAATGTAGCTCTCCTGCAGTATTTGAGGGACGTTCCCGCAGGGGTGACTGGCAGTGGTTGCCCTCCTGGCTGTACGGCTCTGCAGAATTAAGGCCTCCAAGAAATTCCACCTTCCTCCCTCACTGCCATGGACACGCCTGGTGCTGCGGAGGGGCTGGGGGACAGTGTGGGGATGAGGCCCACCCTGCCCCATGGCTCCTCCTGCCTTGCAGATAACACATCCCCAAAGCTGCGGGAGGCGGAGGTGAAGCTGATCGACTACAAGATCTGCAACAGCGACAAGGTGTACGAGGGCTACCTGACCCCACGCATGATGTGCGCTGGGTACCTGCAGGGGGGGAAGGATGCCTGCCAGGTGAGCCAGGGGCACACGGTCCCACCAGCAAGTGGTGTGGGACGAGCAGGGCCACTTTTCCCTCACGCTGGTGTCCCCTGGCTGGGTACTGGCAGAGGGGCATCTCCTGTCTCCTCTCCTCACTGCTCTGCCCCTCTCTGCCAGGGTGACAGCGGAGGGCCCCTGGTCTGCGAGGACAACGGCCGCTGGTATGTTGCCGGGGTGACGAGCTGGGGGACAGGATGTGGCCAGAAGAACAAGCCCGGTGTTTACACACGTGTGACAAAGCTCCTCAGCTGGATATACAGCAAAATGGAGGTGAGGTGGCACAGCAGGGCTGTGCTCGGGCAGGGAGACTTATCGGGTGGCCTTGGGTGCATCAAAGGGGGGTGTATCCATCCCAGGCCATGGCACCTCACCCTTTTTCTCTCCTTTGCAGAGTGAGAATGACTAAGACCAAGATGGAGACTTGCCCGGACTGTGCCTCTCCGGCTGGCATGGGCTCCTGCCCTCGGAGGCCACCAGAGCATGATGCTCCCAGCAGATCCCCTCACCTCTCTCTGGACTGTCTGCGCAGCCAGGGGCATGGTGCTGCCCCCGACCTCTGAAAATACAGTGTCTGCAAAGTGACTCTGCCCTCGCCCAGTGCTGGGGAGGTGGCCTGGTGGCAGCTGGGCACAGCACCCAGCCAGCCCCGGGCTTGCAGCGCGCAGGGGGCAGTAGCCTGTGCCGGTGCCTGGCCGTGCCGGCTGGCAGGTGCCTCCTCGCCCTGTGTCTGTGGTTCTCCTTGTGTAAATAGACGTGTCCGGACCGGGGGTGTTGTGAGTGCTTCCTGGCAGGAGTGCGGCACACTCGGTGGGCGATGGGCTGCAAGGGCTGCCCCTCCATCCAGAGGAGGTTGCGGGTGGAAATGAGGAGCAGCAACACCGTGGGGTGCCTGGGTGAGGGAGGGCTCTACTTTGCACGATGCTGGGTCACAGGGGTGATGCCCGGGGTGTGGGACAGGGCTTCTCTGGCACGGCACAGCTGTCCTGGCGGCCACGCTCCCCGTTTTCTCTGAGATGTGGTTACCCCACCCTCTAGGAGGAGTAGTAGCCACTCTCATGTTTGCGGATAGCTTTAGGAAGCACCTTTTAAACCATGTTCCTCCCCCTGAGAGAAATCCCTGAGGAATTGTTTATTTTTCTGTGCCGTGGCTGTGGTCAAGCACTGAGCAAGCACTTGCCCCCAGGACCGTGTGTAGCTGGTCTGCGTTCCCCCGCCTGCCCAGAACCTGCTTCTGAGCTGCTCTGCGGCTGCTGCCGTTCGTGTGGGTGTGTGTGATGGAGTGGCTTGCTGCAAAAGCCCTCCCTGCCCCTCACCCTCTGAGCTGCTGCTCGTGACTTGGGAGAAAGGGGGGTGGTTTAGGTCTTGGGGGGGCTTGGCAGTAGATGTTTGGCAGCAGAAGTGATGTAGGGATGGAGCTGTATGGGTAAAGCCTCCTGGGGGGTGGGAGTCCGGGGGCATGAGCCCAGGAGAGAGCCGTAGCAAAACCCAGCTTGTGAATGCTGTGGACTGGAATAAAACACTTTCCCGAGAAGGCTGTACGGCCTCTGCAGTTGCCCCACATTAGAGAAATGGTGGTAATGAGCCTTTAGCCTTGAGTTTTCCTCAGGAGGAGGAGGAAGAAAGGTTACTGGCACGGGTTCTTTGTAACCCATCTTCTTGCAGCTGGAAACATTAAAGGAGGGCCCGGTGCTTTGGGGAGCTCACTCGCTGTCTTTGAAACAGTCTGAAGCTGCCTCACAAGTCTGTCTCCGCCGGTTCCAGTCATGGTGGCCCCTTCTCTTCCCAGCACTGGAGTGGGATGGCCACCCACTGCAGCCTCCCCCTGCCTCCTTGGGCAGGAGGTTGGTGTGGCACTGGGGAGGGGGGCAAACCCAAGCAGAGGGCTTTGTTGTGTGCTGCCGAGGGACTGGGAACATCACTTCCACCAGTGATGTTGAGTACTGGGCTTTGAATGGACCAGGCAGCCTGGTTTCTGGCCTATATCCCTTACAGCGAGGCCACTGGGATCTTTCTAGGCTGGGAAGGCAGGTTTCCTGTAAGTGTGTGTTGGAGAGTGCCTTCTCCAACCGTGCACAGGCTCTGGAGCTGCACAGTGAGGATGAGATATTGCCGAGGTGTGTGGGCTGCCCCAGCCACGTCCCCTCCTCACCTCCCGGGAGCATCCCCCGCGTTCCCAGAATGGCCTGCCTGCTGTGGGAAAGGTTATCTGCAGGCAGAGAGCTGCGGTTAAGCATTTGAACTCCGGGATAACTGCTGTAGTCTGGCTCTGGGTGTGCAGAAAGCACCTGCCTCTCCCAGGGCCGGGGATCGGGCCCCGGCACGCAGGGCGGCGCTTGGCGGCTGCTCTAGACCTGCACCGAGGCCATAAGGGGTTGTTGCCTTTTGGGAAACACTGACTCAGCCTGACCTCAAGCAGCTTTTTGAAGAAGCAACCCAGAAACCTCCCACGGTGTGTACGAGCCTCCCGTGAAGGGGGATGTGTGTGCAGAGGCCAAGGGCCCGTTTTCGCTTTATAATGTCTTTGCTGCTCAGTGAGCTCAGGGGGGAATAACCTGCTGCTGGTAACCATCAAGCTGCCCCTAGCTCAGGCTGGGAATGGGGCTTGTAGCTGTGGGGCAAACCCCAGCCTGGTCAGGCTCCCCATTGTTGTGGGGCAATGGTCTGCTAGAAGCTGTGGGATTAACGGTGGTAGTGAGAGAGAGAACAGAGCCTGCGGTGCAGGGAGGTGCAGGGGCTGAGCTCCCTTGTGCTCAGCTGCAGAGCCGTGCGGCGGGTGCAGACGATGCCCTAAAGCTCTGCCCCAAGTTGGGGTGAATCTTGAGGCTGGGGAGGGTTGTGGCAAGGCTGGCTCAGCTTCCTGGGGGTGGGATGGGGCTGGCTGGGCA